>PVKU01002020.1:0-253170 GCA_004027475.1 Anoura caudifer | reverse complement strand
TCCTCCCATCTCTGTTGGTTCCCCATGTGTTTTTCTTCATTTCACTTATTGTAGCCTTTCTTTTTTTCATTTAATTTGTGAGCAAAACCAACCAATTCTGTGAGCATCCTGATCACCAGGGCTTTGAATTGTGCATCTGATAGGCTGGCTATCTCTTCTTCGCTTAGATAAATTGGCTCTGGGGCTTTGATTTGTTCTCTGGTTTGAGCCATTTTTGTTTCTGGTTTTTTGTTTTGGTCTAGTCGTGGCTGTTACGTATGAGGGGTGGAGCCTTAGGTATTCCCCAGGGCGGGGCAGCCCAGTCACTGGGTAGTGACACTGTATGTTGGGGTGGGGTCGGAGAGGAAACAATGGCGCTTGTTCTGGTCACTCTCAGATTCTAGTCCCTTCTGCTGCTTCCCCTTTGCCTGGATTATCTGGGCATGAATGTGGGACCACCTGGTCAGCCAGCCGCCTTGCGCGACCTCACTGGGTCTGCACAGTTGCCACCCTGTGCACCTGAGCCTGCCAGCTGCTACTGCCTGCATGCTCAGTCCGCACCTCCACTTTTTCCTGCCACAACTCTGCCCCTTTTACCGGTCTGGATGAATGGTTGTTGGACTTCCGAACAGTTCAATTTTCTATGAATTCTGGTTGTTTTCTTGTTTCTAAATTTTTGTTGTCCTTAATTTTTGGTTGTGAGAGGAGGCACAGTGTGTCCGCCTATGCCTTCATCTTGGCCGGAAGAATTTCTTGATTTTATTATTAATACTCTTTTAAAACTTTAAGTTTGAAATGGTTAATACTAGTATTTAGAAATACAGTTTCTTTTCTGATCTTGACTTCAAGGTATTCTAATCTTGAATTCTGGAAATTTGCTAAGCTTGCTTATTGTTTTAGTCACTTTCTGGAAGATTGCATCAGATTTTCTACATATATGATCATGCCATCTGTGAATAAAGTTTACATTTGGTAGGATTTTAAACTAAAAATCCAATTCATATTTTTGAATAAATTTAGGCTATTCAACTATTTCTTTAAGAGCAAGCTTTGTTATTCTGGCTTTCAAGTCTCAAGGTCTGCAGCATGAGTCAGTAAGCTAGAGATCCAGGAAAGCTCAATGGCATAATACAGTCCAATTCTGAAGACTGGAGAATCAGAGCAGATGGGCAATTCTAATCCAAAGGCTGACAGACTCCATCCTTGGTGAAGTTCAAGTCCGAAGGCAGAAAAACAGTCAATGTTCTAGTTCAAAGGCAGTTAGAAAAAAATGTCCTCTTACTTACTCAGCCTTTTTATACTATTCAGGAATCCACACTATGGAATAGGCTATTTATATTTCATGTGTTTATTGATATGGTTTGGTTTAAATTCTTACTCTTCCTGTTTGTTTTTAATTTGTCCCATCTTTTGTGTTTTTTGTTCTATCTTCTTTTGGATCAGTTGAGTATTCTTCATGATTCCACCCTCCACACCTTTTGGCTTATGTGTAAGGAGCTGCTTTATGCTTAGAGTACTTCATCTTTAACTTATCATGGTCTGCCTTCGAGTAATTGTGTACCCCTTTCTAAATGACAATCACTGCAATAATATGATTTTTTTCCTTCCCAGTCTTTGCACTATTATTGTCATACATTTCTTCTACATGTATTATGTAATAATATAGACACATAACAGTGTTGCTATTTTTTGTTGTTTAAACCCAATTATATTCAAGAGACTAAAACAATTTTTAAAAGTTTTATATTTGTCCATGTGGTTACCACTTCTTGTGTTCTTTATTCTTTTTTGTAGATAGACATTTCCTTTTGGTATTTCCTTCTTACTGAAGGATTTCCTTTAACATTTCTTATAGTGTGGGTCTGCTTTTAGCTATATTTAAAAAATTGTTTCACCCATGTTTTTGAAAGACATTTTACTGTGCATATAATGTAGGTTGGCTATTTTCCTATTCTTTCAGTCCTTTCAAAATGGTTCTTCACTGTCTTCTGGTTTATTTCTAGCCAAAAGTCTCCTCTCATTCTAATCTTTGTTTCTCTATACACACTGAGTTTTTTCCCTCTAACTGCTATTAAATTTTTCTTTTTATCACTGGCTTTCAGTAATTTGATTATGATTTATTGTGGTGTGGTTTTCTTCATATTTGGGGGGTTTAAGTTTTGTTGAATTTGTGGGTTTAATAGTTTTAATTGAATTTAGAAAATTTGCCTACTTTCTCTTTAAATATTTTTTCTCTCTTTTTCTTTTTGAGAGCTCCAATTACATAATATTACAACACTTTAATTTGTCTCTTAGTTCATATAAGCATTGTTCATCTTTTTTTCCCAACTCTTATCTTTGTTTTCTTCGTATTTAATAGTTTCTGTTGTTATATTTTCAGGTTTATTAATCATATATTCTACTATGTCTAATATATTCTTAATCCCATCCTGAGCATTTCATACCTAATATTTTAGTTTTATTTATCGAATTTAAATTGTGGTTATGTAAAATTATCCATGTCTATACTTAACATTCTAAACCTTTTCTCTAGCTACTAATTAAACACAAGAACTACACTTATAATAACTTTTTATATCTTTGTTGACTCATTCAATTATTTATGTTATTTCTGGATCAGTTTCAATTGATTGAGTTTTCTGCTTATTATTAATCTTATTTTTGATAAAAAATTTTAAGTATATGTCAGATATTCATTGTGAATTTACCTTGTTGGTTGCAGAATAATTATGCAATCTTATGAATATATTTGAGCTTTCTGTTAGAAAATAATTTAGTTACTTGAAAACAGTTTGATTTTGCTTTTAAGACCTTTCTTTTAAGCTTTGCTTGGCAAGACCATAGAATTTTAACATCCAGGGTTCATTTTCCCTGCTACTGAGGTAAAGCATTCCGAGTTCTCCATGACCTTTGAGGCCCCATGAAATTTTCAACTCTGTCTGGTGAGAATAGGAATTTTTAGAGGACTTGTGTGAACTGTGGACATTGTTTCCATTCATTCTTTCAGGGGTTTCTCTGGCTTTTCTAATTTCCTGCCACACATGTGTTGACATGTGCAAAGCTACAGACTCTATAGACTTGTGGAGTACTTTCCAGCAGCTTTCACCTCATCAGTGCTCTGCTTTTCAAACTGCAGCTTCCTTGCCCTTCTTAGAGTTGCAGATCTGTGCTTTCTGCTTGGGGAGTTTAGGTGTGCTTTACCTGGGTGTCCTTCACCCTGTGTGACAGCATAGACTCTCAACAGGCCTTAAGATGTATGAGTGTAGGGCTCACCTCATTTGTTTCCCCTCAGTCAGGGTCCATTGTCCTTCAGTGCCTGATGTCCAATGTCTTGAAACTTTAAAAAGTATGTCTTTCTGTATTTTTAGTTGTTTCAGGTGGGTGGGTGAATCAGGTCTCTGTAAGTCTATATTAGCCAGATGTGAAATTTGGTTCAGTCTTTAAAGACAGGAAAACACCTTTAAAATCACTCATTTTGGATAGTCTGTCTACCTGGGGTATGGGTAATTACTAGGGTAGTGGCAGAGGTATTAGGCAGGGTGAAAGCAAAACAGGAGCATAATAGTGTGGGGAGTTGTCTCTGCTGGGTCATTCAGCACAATAATTTGATATGGAAGTGAAAATGATTAAGTCTTCTATAATGATTAAACTAATGTGATGAAATGAGATTTTTAATTAGATTACTGTACTATTAGGTGAAGCATATTTAAAATAAAAAATAGCTAACATCTATCTCTATAGATATAGATAGATTTAGATAGCAAAAAGTCAGGGGTTAGTCTGAATATTCTTCCTACAATGGCTTTTCAGGAATTGTGAAAATACTTAGTTTAGAGTTTGAGAAATTTCATCTATTCTGGTCAAGGGCAATATTTTTCTTATTGAATCATTCAGGTTTTGCAGAGCATTTCTGTGTGACTATGACTCAGGATTCTCATCCTACACTGCAGAATAGTCACCTCCTTGCATTGGGATAGTTATTAGTAATTCATGTACATTCCCATGACATATATATATTTTTTCTATATATGTTCCCAAAGCAGAATTTGCAAATCCTGTCCTTAAATTTAAAGTTTATTTTTCTTCAAAATTCTACAATATTGCAACAGTTACTTGGAAAGTCATGCAGCATTCTATTGCTTGATAGTTCTTTTCTGCCAGTGTGGTGTGGAGTGACTCTAAGTTCTACTCACCAATCTCTATAACCTCATTAGGTAGGCTGAACTCACAATACAACCTTTTCCCACTGATGACAATCAGTTTTATGATGCATTTCTTTCTATGTAGTATGTTTTTTACCTTTTTCCATTTATTTAATGGTGTCTCACTAGGTATTAAATACTTTCAATTGCTAAATGAAATATTTCACAACATAAATATCGGCTTTTACAAGCTCTCAGATACTCTGCATCTTAAAAGTTCAGAAAGCCTTTACTTAATAATTTGGATGCGTTTAAGGCAAATATGACAAACAAATGGAATTGTTTTGATACAGTACAGGATTTGACATCCTTTAGACTTTTCCTTTGCTTTTTCATATATGCACATTAATGTTCATGTTTTTATGATGGAAATTATTTAGGAACAAATATAGAAATGGACTGTCATGGACTGGTATTCATGATTCAAAATCCCTTTTTTAAAGAAAATTAGTATGTATTTTATGTTAATATGGTAAGAGAAGGCAAATCAATATAATCTGGTCACCTGATCGACAAATGTTTTATTTGTAGCATTGGATCATTGAAAATAATAAGAGAAGGCCAAACACATCAGGTAATTGTTCAGGTTAAACTTACAGTTTATTAAAAATAGATACTGTTAGCAAGATGTGCACTAGGTGGGAATAAAGCTGATATATAAATTGTAGAATAAGAATCACTAGGTTTCTGTCTTTCATAACATAGTATATGTGATTACAAGATATTAAACTGTGAGATGAGTCAACCATAGTTTCCCTGGAAACAGTGGCAAATAAAATAACACATTGCACTGATTTAACCTGAGGTATTTAAGCTAATGATTGTCTGTCACCTACCTTTCCCCTTTTCTTCTAGGTCCTTCTAGGATGTTGTCTCCTGAATTGCCAATCTTTCCTACAGATTTTTATAATTCAGAGTTAATGACATAATTTTAGATTGTGGAATAGATATCTTTTGATTTGTCATTTTCTGCTTTGTTGATTTTATAAGTGATTACTCTCTCCAATATATTTTTATTTTCTTGATATTTATATATATATAGTTTTATTTTTATAAAAATATATCAATCATAATAAGACAACACACAAGAATAGTTCTAAAAACTGTCTTTCAATTTTATAAATCTCTTTACTATATATATATATATATATATATATATATATATATATTCAAACAGAGGATATGTTGAAACTGAGCAGGGTGGGATCCAAGGAATGATTTGTTAATGACATTACAATAAAATTTAGAACAAGCAATTAGAAGACTTAGGGTTTGATCTTGCTTATATATTTCTTGCTGGTGATCTCTCCCAGATTCAGGTTTATCAACTTTAAAATTGGGATGATAAAACCTATTCTACCTACTTCAACTAGATTGTTGGGTTGGAAAAAAGCCATTTTTGGAAGAATTGAGATGCCAGAAGATAATGGGGAGACAACCTTGAAATTGGGAACAATAGGAGCCTCCAGCAACCTCTAGGCTGTAGGGAAAAAGAGGAAAGAAGGTGTGAGCAGAACCTGGATGCTCTTCACACTCAGCTGGATTCGGAACCATACAGGCCTATCTGGTGGAGACTGGATCCAGTGATGAAGAACCCACCCAGCCAGAGAAGGAGGATGTAAATACTCTGACTTCCCCCTCCCTTTCTCCTGCTTCCTGCTTTCTTTTCAAAGTAGTCCATTGACTGAAACTGATAGTGAGCCAGCTGTCCTAGGAGCCGGGGAAGGCAGCATCCAGGCATCAGTCCCATGGCTATATGAGAGCTCAGAACAGGATAAGATGGTTTGAGTGCAACAGTCTCAGGACAGCTCATTTCTCTTCTATTATCTTTGTTGTGATTTTCCTTGGTAATCATTTCCACTATGCTGCCTTTATCAAGAATGAGTTATGGATGACAGTTATGTACTATTTGATGACACTGCATTGTTTGTACTTCGACTGATGAGTTAAGTATACTTGGCTGCTGTGAAGTGTGAAGAATCAGACTTTCCTCTAGAATCCTTTAGTTCCAGAGATGAATATGATCCTGGTATGTGAAAATTGGTGCCAAAGGGGTCCCTCAAAAGGTTGGTAGTCCACATGTAATGAATATGGTGAACAGCCTGACTCTTTGGAGTACTCGTACATGGGTTAATTTTATTTTTCCAGTAACTGCCACTAACTGTGCCCAGTTGATAGAATCCTGTTTTCCTCTGAGTAACTGGCTCCAATCTGATCTCTGTTTGATTCCAAAATTCTTCAGTAACTTTCTGTTCGTAAATATTCTCATTCCAGGTTATAAAAATTAGCTTATTAATTTTTCCCAACTCTCTTGAAAATTTTCAAACTATAAAAAGTGTAAAGAATAGAAGGTATAACAATATATAAAGAATACAGTGATCACCATGTATATTTATCTTTATTCATTGTGTATGTATATATATATATTTATTGTGTATAAATATGCATAATTTCATCTTTTTCTGCATATATATTTTATCTGTGTAATTTTTTGACCAACTATTTCAAAGTAAGTTGTAGACATTGTGGCATTGTTTTCTAAAAGAACAAAATGCATCTCTTAGGAATAAAAATATGACATACCATTATCACTCTAAGAATATAAATAATTACATTTTTTGAAAGATTATGGAAGTTCTGATATTTAATGGAAACATGAAAAGTTAAAAATAATTTCACAATATTGTCTAATACTTGGCCCTTATTTAAATTTTCTCAATGAGGCACCATGGGGGTATGGACAGAAGGGATTGACCAAAAGGGAAAAAAAAAGAGAAAGAACTCATGGACACAGACAACAGTATGGTTTTTGCTGAAGGGAGAGAGGTGGAGGGAAGTGGAGGAGGCTATTGGGAAAAATGGACAGAGATTTAACTTGGGGCAGTGAACACAATACACTGTACAGATGATGTGTTGCAGACTTGTGCACTTGAAACGTGTATAATTTTGCTAACCAGAGTCACTCCCAAAAACTCAATTAAAAAATAAAAATAATTTCTCTCAATTGGCCAAACTACTTTATTTGACTATATGGTCAGATACTATGTCTAAAAGTTACTTGAAATTAATAATTTTTTTCTGCACTGTTTGCTTATTACATTGGTAAATGTTATGTTTATTTTATGTATAGTCAATTTTAGGATATTTTTATTTTTATTTAATTATATTTACTGAATATTTAGAGAATTTACACAGTTCCAATATCAAAACAATATCAAAAAATATACCCAGAGAAAACTCACTCTCATTCCTGTTTCATCTTATTTTTACTCTCTACAAGTTCTTTAGTTTATGGTTTACTTTTTTTATGTGTCTGTGTATGAAACTCCTCCTTTACACCAAAAGTAAAATACTACTATGTATATAGTAGTATTTTGCTTTTTCATATTGCTTTCTTTGACTTGAAAATACAACCATATTTTTATAGAGATATTCCTCATTTTATAAAACTAAAAATCCAAAACAACAAAAACATTTTTTCACATTCCTGGAGGCTAGAAGTCTGAAATCAGGGAATTGGCAGGGTCTTGCTTCTTCTGAAGGATCCAGAGGAGAGTCCTTTGCTTCTTGTTGGCTTCTGATAGTTGCCAGAATCTTTGACATTCATTGTCTTGTAGCTGCATTGCTCCAATCTCTTCTGCTATCCTCACATCACTGTCTTCCTGCTGTGGCTGCACATCATATTGAATTTGGGGTCCACGCTAATCCATTTTAATCTACCCAGTCCATGGTATACTATTATAATGGACTAACCTGACTTGTATCCATCATGAGGTGAAATTCCTCTTCATGTGGACCTGTGAAAACTAGGAAACAAATGATCTGTTTCCAAAGTTCAGTGATGGGACAGGGTTAGGATAAACATGGCTATTCTAAAGAGATAAAATGGAAGAAATAAAGAGGTCACTAGTCTAAATCAAATTCACAACTCAGCAGGGCAAATTCCCTTAGGTTTCAGGGCAGGAGAATAATCCTTTGTGGCTGGGTGCTCAGCCCTCTGAGCCCACAGGGTGAGACCTGCCCTCTTAACCTGTGGCTATAGCTTTACTCTCTTTGACCTCTGCATTCTGACTCTGCCTTTGGAGTCTTTCTTTCTTCATTTTGTCCCATCTTTGACTCCTCATTCTTTGTTAGGGCTGAGCAGTATTTCATTGTGCAGTTAACTATTGTTTATTTAACCAATCTTCTCTGAATGGATTTGGGTTACTTCCGATATTTTACTATTACACATTATTCTGAAGTAAACAATCTAGCATATCAGTTGTTTAATATTTGTGGATGTATGTATTTAGGGTAATTTCTTAGAAGTGTGAGCTGAGTCTGGGGACATGCATGACAGACATTTTAGATATTGCTAAAAATCCCACCAACTCTGTGTGAGAGTGTTCCTTTTCCTATATCCTTGCTAACAAGTATTCAAAAATAAATGATCACACAGAACATAAAGAGACTCATAGATACAGAGGGCATTTGGTTTTTGATGGTTTTCAGATGGGAAGGAACTTTGGAGGACAGGTAAAAATATAAAAGGATTAAGAAGTTTACACAATAGTCACAGGGATGTAAAGTACAGCATAGGGAATAAAGTCAATAGTATTATAATAAGTATATATGGCCTCAGATGGCTACTAGATTTTTCATGGTAATCACTTAGTAAGTTATATGTCTAATCACTGGGTTGTAAACCTGAAACTAACATAATATTGTATGTCAACTGTAATTAAAAAATAAATTATGTACTTACTTATTTTTAGAGAGGGGAAGGGAGGGAGAAAGAGGTAGAGAAATGTCAATGTGAGAAAGAATCATCAATTGGTTGTCTATCATATGCACACAAACCGGGACCAAACCCATAACTCAGGGGCATGTGCCCTGACTGGCAGTTGAACCAGCAATACTTTACTTGGAAGGATGACACCCAACTAACTGACCTATGCCAGTCAGGGCTGAAATTTTTTTTTAAGTAAAAAATAAATGTAGGAATTTAGGTGACTCCTTAATGTACTAATGTTTTATGCAGTGATACACTAATTTTTTTGGATATAAAAACTTGAAAATCAATCAGAGTTGTTTAGGTTCTTTATTTGGATATTATAAGCTATAAAAAGTAAAAGTTAAATTGGAATATCATCAATATACTATATCCCTCCCTTTTATCTTTCTTTATTAGTGCATTGCTATTACTATAGACAAAAGGTGAAGTGTGGGCAACTGCCAGCAGGGTGAGCATGGGTCAGCTGGCCACTTCAAATGGACTAGCTATGTGGGTTCTACATAGAGGATGCAGGCACTCCAGGATCCAAGGATAATCTGTGTACTCCACCCAGCTCCCCAGCATGTGCAGGCTCAGTGTCTGGCATTGGGGGCAGGTTGAGGACTGCTGCATCTCCAGGCTTCTTGATGGAAGCCTCCCCCTTCCCACTGACCCTGATACCAAGAGAACCAGGGAGCCCTGGGGAGACTTGCCCATTGGCCAAGTTGGTAAAGGGGGAGGTTTTTACACTGGGTGCTCCAAAGGCTAGAAAGATGAAATGGATAGGAACTGATTGTACCAAAACTACCAAGGGTGGTGGAGGAGAGGCCTCCTCTCCATATCCCTATTAGAACTGCAGGCTTGAGCAGGGAGATGGGATGGTTTTTGAAATGGGAGTCAACAATTCTCCCAGGTCAAGGCTCCAGAATAAATCTCTTTCCTTTTGCACCAGCACCTGCCTCGTGAGTTTTGCTTTCATTGTGGCAGGAAGCCAAACCTCTGTTTTTGGTTATACTACTGTTCAAATAACCACTAATTATCAGCATATCTTTCTAACTAATGTTTTTGATGACTCTACAATTGATGTTACAAACTACATTATATTCAACTTACATGTATAGAAATTGCTTTTCTATGTACAGGGGGACCCCCCAAAACAGAATTTATTTTTAAAAGTTGTGTATTTATTCTTATGTGTTTAAACTTCAGTCACCTTCAAAGTACTCTTCATTTGAGGCAATGCACCTATCAAGATGTTTTTTCCACTGCTCAAATCAGTTTTTGAACTTGTCGATTTTGATGTGTTTTTGTGCGTCTGCCATTTTTTGTTTCACTTCTTCCACTGCAGGCTTGAGCAGTGGAAGAAGTGAAACATTTCCCTTTGAGGACTTTTTTCATCCAGTGAAACAAAAAAGGTCACTCAAGGCAAGATCAAGTGAATAGGGAGGGTGGGGCATGGAGATCACGTTATTTTTGGTCAAAAACTGCTGAACACTCAGCACAGTGTTGACAGGTGCACTCGTAAATCACCCATCATGAAATAGGCAAATGCATTGAAAGAGTCTTTAGAAAAATTCACTGAAGCCAAATGCAGCTTCTCACAATAACACCATCTGGTACAGTGGTACAGATGGGTTCCTAGAACACTCACCTGAGGGGGAACCCTGGACTAAAAGGGGCCCACCCACCAGAAGATAATTGTTTTTGGGGTCTATCCTTGTATTTGAAGAATCTGCTGCCAGAGTAAAACAGAGTGGGGTTGTGTTGAAATCTCCAATTTGTTTTAAGCATGGCTATTGAAAAAAGAGAAACAGAGGGGGAAGAAAAGAGCTGCTGAATGATTGTGTCAAAACAGCTCCATATTGATAGAGAAGTTAAAAATCAGCAAGATTTTACTCCAGATTCTGTTTCCATGAATGAAACATTGACTTCGTAATAGCCACAGGAGAGAAGAGGCCACACATGCCGTATAATGTTTTTTCTAACTCACAGATAATATCTCATTCATATTTGGGCTGGAGCAAACTAGCTCCTCCTCAGCCCACTACAAGCAGCTTGTGTGCCAGCCCACCCATTTCCTGTCCACTGCAGCTAAGGCTTCTTGTACTGATGCAGTCAGTGGCTGTTTGTTAATGGATCACCAGGACACCTCGGTTGCTTGTTTCGGTTGCTTGTTTATCTCTGCAGTCAGTGTCTGTCTTTGATGCCAGGACACCCAAGCATTTCCTTAGAGAGATTTGCCTTTTTTTTTCTTTTGAACTCCTGCCCAGAACATTTTGAAAGACCACCTAGTACTAACTTTGATATTAAAGCATGGCAGAATAAGAATTCAAGTGCTGATCCACTCACAGGTAGGGACTAATGTGCTCTGAAGAAGTACCGTATTTTTCAGACTATAAGACTTACTTTT
Organism: Anoura caudifer; assembly: GCA_004027475.1. Classification (NCBI taxonomy): domain Eukaryota; kingdom Metazoa; phylum Chordata; class Mammalia; order Chiroptera; family Phyllostomidae; genus Anoura; species Anoura caudifer. Next base: position 241,826 of record PVKU01002020.1, on the reverse strand, counting down.
CCTTCCCCAAATTTGGGAGGAAAATGGGGGTGTATCTTATAGTCCGAATGTAGCTTACCTGGCTCGATGTGTGTGTGGGGTGGCCTATGTTATTTCTGTTATTAAATATTTTACCACATTTTTTGCTTTAAAACTTTTTTCCCTATTTTCCTCCTCTAAAACCTAGGTGTGTCTTACAGTCTGAAAAATTCCGTAAGTCCTTAAATTTTGGGGAGCAGGGGTGAGGTCTCTCAAAAACCCACCAAAGAGACTGAACAGGGGCTGCTATGATCTTTGAAGGAGTCAAAATATTTGCTCATTAAACATTTATTTTCTACTTATGTTTTTAGTTTGATCTTGGGATGCCTATTTAAATTTCAAGAATTCAGATCAGTTGGATGTTTAAAGATTTGATCATTTTGTTTTTTAAAGTGTTCAGATTTGTGTGTGTGTAGCTGCAACAAGAACTGTTATCTTCAGAAAATTATCTTAATACAAATTTGAATGGTTCTAACATAAGTATAGTGCATTGTAGGGCTACTGCCTTTTTTCTCCTACTAGTTTTGAGCCAATTTGTGTTAGGTGTGTTTATCTTTATCTATCTATCTATCTATCTATCTATCTATCTATCTATCTATCATCTATCTATCTATGTATCATCCATCTATCTACCATCAAATAGAAACTTAGAATAAAATAGTAGGTGTATTGTTGGTAAAGCCAGATAGTAGAATGCTATTGAATTCAAAGCCAAAATGGGCTTCCAGTTCCACCTTCCCTGTGAACTGAACTTATTTACCCAGTCACTGTTAGGGAAACTAGACAACTATAGGCCTCCTCTACAGGGGAAGAGCCTGTTCTGGAAGGCTTACCACAAGACAAAAGAGAACCCAAAGTGAATTGTTTCAAAACAGAGCATCAAAGAGCAAGAGAGACATGACAACTGCAAACAGACATCTGTAGCCCAACAACTTATGCTTCTCAGTGGAAGGCAACATCTCACAGTTTCACTGTGGCAGAGGAAATTACATCCACCATTTTTTTATAATAATTTTGTACCCCTTCCCTATTGTCAGATTTTCGCTAGAAGTTTCCCAGCAAAGTCTGTGTTCAACTCTATCCCTTGCCCTCAGATGTGGTCATATGACTACTTTAGCTAATGGAATATTAGTGGAAATATATATGTCAATTCTGGATTATCTTGTGCTTTCATCATCTTTCCTAATCTTATTAGTTAATTGATGCAGATATTCCCAAAACTCTAGCAAATAGTGGAACCACACCTGAAAAGTTTCGTGGTCCTTAAATAAATGCATGAAAAACAATGGCATTGGTCCTTCCAGCCAGGACCAATGCAATTGAACTGCTATGTAAATAAAATAGAAATTTCTATTGGGCTAAGCCACTGAAAGTTGAGTGTTAGTTACAATAGCTAGCACTACCTTCATTTATACAGTAACTCTCCTCTCTAGGAGAGAAGGGAAAGAAGTAAGTAAAATAAGAGCTGAAAGTTCTCTCAAAATACTTCTAACAAGCTGGAAGTTTTTATTTAAAAGGCAGGGGCAAAAATTAGGAAAATGAAAATATACAGTTCCCCTATAGTAAGTTCCTCTATAGTGATTCCCCCAAATTTAAAGGAACTAATTTACTTTTGCAGTTAAATTTTATCCACTTGGAAGACAGGAAGATAAATAAGTAGGTTGCCACATAAATCATCTTGGTGGTTGTCTTTCGGGACTAGTTTGAGTTCCAGCAGCTCTAACGGTATTCTGAAGACTTCACAGGATAAATCAATAGGATGAGTTGATAAATAAGAAATCTTTCCAGGAGTTGATTAAGATATTTGGGTTCTATGCAGTTGACAGGCATATATTATATATAAAACTATAAAGAGAACACTTTGGAGTGAAAAACAAATGTTAGACTTGGAGTATTTTTTTCCTTAGTGTAATTTAAGTATGAGTGTTGCCATAGTCAGCTAATTATTAGTAAAAAAGGAAGCAAAGGGAATCTGAAATTGTTGCACATAATCGACCAGGGGGCATAGCCTCTTTGCTTCACCAGGAAGCTCCAGCTTCACACACTCCAGGGCATTGCAGGATAGCCCAGCTAGTGAGTAACACCTAACCCTTCCTTGCTCTGGTACTGGGTTGTTGTGGGGGGCACACAGAGGTAAGCACATGTGCAACAGAAGTCAAAATGGCATGGGGGAGGTTCTTGATTCTAGAGTCCTGTCAGTCTAACTAATAAGGGGTGGACCCATCAGAAGTCTGCAAAAACATGGGAAGTTTGATTGTTTTGAAAAAGCTCCTGGTCTGTCCCAACCCAGGATGATATCATTTCAGGGGAACAAAGAAACTTTCTGCCTCTCATTTGGTGACCCATACTCACCCCATGCACTCACCTGTACTCTTTCCATGGCTCTGTGGCCTTAGCAGCTATGTAGCCAGCAATTGCATGGACCCCGAACCCAGCCTCCAGGCAAGAGCCAGAAATTGTTAAGCTACCTGAATGGGGACTGAGACCACTTAGCAGTTGCCTGTGGGCTCCAAAGGACAAAGATTTAATATGCCACAGGCCTTAATGTGGACACAGGTCTTGATTTGTCCTTGCTAAAGACGTGGCTGAACCTCTCCCATGGGGGCACAGGCAGAGATGGGATACAGGGGCAGCCGTTCACCTGAATAAACCTTGTGGGTCCGCAATCTCCTGCGCACGGGTCTGTGAAAGGCTGTTCTCTTGATCTCGTGAGAGAGCTTCACTTCCAAAGGCAACACCAGTAATCCTTTCAGACGGCCTCTTCCTCTGAGTTCATAATGAATAAAATACTTGAAATAGCATTGCACTTGTCTTAGATATTATAAAAATGTAAACTTTGCAGATAAATTGGTGAGATGACTGGTTCAGAGGAATTTGGCTACTGAATTGTGTGAGTTTCAAGACACATTAAAAAAATTGGATAACATTTTTCTTCAACTCACTTTCAGACATATTAATTTAGTTATTTCTTTATTAATTAACAAATATATCATGACTACCTACTGTGCCATGCTCTCTTCTAGGTACTAAGGGTACTGAAGAAAGAAAAAAAAATCTCTACTCCAACAGGGGTAAATTCTAAATGGGGAGATAGAATAAAAAGAAATATGTATATTTTAGAATATGCTAGAAAATTATTAACAATATGGAGATGAATAAATCAAGGTCTTCCCTGTTTTAAATTTGTGGAATATCTTGATTTATGTGAAGGAGGCAACTGTTCCACTTGAAATACAAACTTGGTGGTTGCAGTAACACCGGGGCAGCCTGCTTTTACAGCCAGAACGCTGTGTCTTTTGTGATTGTCTAATATAGAGAGGAAATTAGAGCTGGGGCACTTGTCTCCCTCCCTCTCTCTCTCCCTCCTCTCTCTCTCCCCCTCTAAATGGGGCTCTAGATTTCTTGCTTAAAGAAGCACTTATCTAGCAATAGAAACTGATTTCTTTATCATGTAGGCTTTTGAGATGTAAATGTGGAATACAAAAGTCTTTGTGCTAAGAAGTCCACTGGATGACTCACTTACATTCTCTTGAATCACTTTTCTACCTAAAGAGTTTCCTGCAACTTTTTTGGCACCTGTCACCAAAGAGGAGTCACAGTTTTTAGGCTCCTTCTCATGCTTAGTTGCTCTGTGCCCTTGAGAAAGTTACTAAAACTCTCATTTGAAATATAAAAAGAGTAATACCTAACTCATTGGGTTATTGTGAGAATTAAGTGAAATCATATAAGTAAATTTCATGGCCTAACATTCCCTCAGGAAATGGTAATTTGTACCATTAATACTGTTTTTAATAACAATTCACATTCTAAAGGCAAGGTGAGTCTTGTGAAAGTCCTCTTGATCCTTCATTTTTCAGATCCTAAATTAATGTTGGTGTTACTGATTCAAGGTCTAATGCTGAATGAATAACAACAAATTTTCACCAAGTAATGAATCAATAACCTGTTTGGGTTGAAACAAATTTTCTGAATGTTTCATTAGAACTTCACCTACAGAAGAAAGAAACGCTCTTCACTAAGTCCTCTGAGCTTGAGACTTCAAATAAAGAAAAATCTTTGTTCAAGATCACCAAACTGGAAATGTTAAAATTCATTTGGTACTGTTTTCCATATATGTATGCATGCATGTATGTAGGTATATATGCATGTAAGTATATACATATATATGTATTCAATATTATATCATTTAGCTGCTATTCTAGAACCTGATTGGACCAACTGTCCCACAATCTGTTTATCTATTATACAGATACTTCTAATAAATTATTCTATATCACCTAAAATTTTTAAACAAATCAAAATAATAATTTAAATGTCCCACCAAATGTATTGTATTGCTTGCACTGTCAATCACTCTCAATCTTTGTGGCTGTTCAGATTTAAGAGTAGTATGCTTCTTTTTGTATTACAAAAAAAAAATGGGTATAGAAAGCTATTAGTACTTTGCGCTTTGATCGGTTGAGCATTGTTGCTTTATTTTTTTTCTTTTCCTATTTTAGTGTCTCCAAGAAGAATCAAGAGAGCTTATCAGCTATAGACTCATAGCATGTGGAAGCTAGAACAGGATTTTAGAACTATATATTTTATTTTTTTTTGAAAAATCAGAAATCTAAGGTTCAGAGCAGTAAAGAGACTTACTCAAATTCATAAGGTATGTAGCAAAATGTTCATAATATTTTAAATTGCTAACATTTATTGATTATCCATTATTTTCTAAATATTTTGCCAAATGCATTAGAAGTACTTAAAATATGCTCTATTTGTACCTTCCAAACATCCTGTCTGCTTATACACTATGGTATCCCAGCACCTAAGAGGGACCCTAACATAGAGTAGGTAGGTGCTCAATAAATGTTTATAGAAAAAAATAAGTGAATGATCAAACTTAAGAATAAGGCTCTATCATATCCCCATTTTATTGATGATGACACTGAGGCTTAACATGTTAAGTGACTTGCATGATGTCAGACAGGTAATGGTTGACAGTATGGAGTTACCTCAAGTGTGGGTGACTACAGAACCCTAATTCTTATCACTATGAAGGGCTGCTTGTTTGTGGCCTAGGTGGGCCTAGAACCTGCAGAAAATATGCATTATGAACACTTTCATGTACATTCTTGAATTTTTTTCTTAGGACACTTAGGATTTAATGAGTTCTCCTAGCTTTTTTGAATGAGGTATGATGTGAGAAATGAAATAACCTCATTACAAAGTCCATAAGCAGGTGATGAAAGAGTTGATTCAAAATACATTCTGCATAAAAAAATTCAAGACAAGAGTTTGATGATTTAGAATATTTAATTTCAAAACAATGCCAAAACCTGGGATTCATTTTACATCTGTTTGAGAACTAGACAACTGGAAAAATATATAATGAGGTCTGTCAAGAAAAAGTCCAGCCATTGTTAATATAATGAGAATGGTTTGTGTGACATCAGCATAACCTGGCAGCCAAGGAGAATGGACGAGAATGAGTATTTGTGAACAATGATGACTTCACTGTACTAGTCAGGAGGTCAGTAGATGCCATTGAGTGAGCATGTGTACTGCGTGGCTATTGCATTCAAAATGACTGAGCTAGTAGAGCAACAAATCTGAATCAAATTTTGTATTAAGCTTAAACATCCTTCCAAGGAAACTATTTCAATGATTCAGAAGGTTGCAGCTATGGGCAACTGGTGATTGGCAGCTTCATCACAACAACATGCCAACTCATGCATCACATCTCATGCAGTTTTTTGGTGAATCATCAAATCCCACTAAAGCCCAGATTTGCCATCCTGTGACTTCTGGCTTTTCCCAAAACTAAAATGACCTTTGAAAAGGAAGAGATTTCAGATTGTTGATGAACTAATTATTACACCTACTTCACATTTAACCACAACCTGATGTAGAGCTGTTTTTTGTTGTTTTTGCTTTTTAATTTCCAATTTGTACTGAATGCCATTCTGTACAAATGAATGATGAAGTCTTCAAGAGCAGTATTGCCTATTACACCTTGTATCGTTACAGTAGTGCCTTAACTCTGGTGATGGTTCAATTGATACCTGGTGAAAGAAAATGTTGTTAAAGGAAATGCTTTTTTCTGTATGATTTTGTTTCATAAATTATAAATCTTTGGCATGGTAAGCTTGGAAACATAGGCTTGTGCCTCATAAAAAGAGCATAGAAGGAATTTTTAGTAGTTCCCCCACAATCCATATTTTCACTCTCTTCAGTTTCAGTTACCTATGGTCAACTGCTATCTGAAAATAGTAAGTAGAAAATTTCAGAAACAAATAATTCATAAATTTACAATGTGTGCCATTCTGAGTAGTGTGATGCATCTTCAAACGTCCTTCTCTGTCCTGCTCAGGATGTGAATCATCCCTTTGCCCAGTATATTTGTGTTGTAGACACTTTCTGTCTCTTACTTAATTGGTAGCCATCTGGGTTATCAGATCAGTTATCAGAGAGAGATAACTGATTCACATGTTTTATTACAGTATATTATAATTTTTATTAATAAAATAAATATTATTTTGGCAATATTTTGCTGCACCTAATTTATAAAGTAAACTTTACCATAAATCAGAATGTATAGGAAAAATATAGTGTATGAAGTTTGGAACTATCTGTGGTTTCAGGCATCCACTGGGGGTTCTTGGAACACATCCCCCATAAATAAAGGGGGAGGACTATAATATATTTTTCTTCTTATCTTTAACATCAGATGAGATATTTTTGTTTTTTAGTGCTTAGAGTTTAAACCTGAGTTCTAGACTTTATGCTTCCTGTTGACCTAATATTTTTTCATTACCAATTTATGTCTCAATTTGCCACTGTGTTTTCATAAGCAATAACAAATATGTCCTTAGGGGAGATCCATGAAATTTAACTTATGTTTTTAGAGGCCTTTGGGGTGTTCGTGTGAAAGTATAAAATGCAAATTATCAATGTAGATTCCGAAGCCTTCATTTGCATGTGTTGCTTCTAGAGCAATTTTAGAATCTGGGAATGCTTTTATGACTTCATCCAAAAATATTCAACCAAATTTTTTTCTCCTCATGAGCAGGTTGGTCCACTGTTATCATGGTAATCACCTTTTCATTTTTTTATTCTTTTTTAACCAACTGTAGAGGAAATATTAGTTATCAACATAAGTAAACTGTAGGCAACTCAGAGCACTGCCACTTGCTCAAGGTGACAAGGTAGAAAATTCCCAATGTCCTAAACCTTTTTCACAGCCCCTGTGAATGACAGTCTTTAGCATTTTGGTTAAATCTCAGACCTGCTATTAAAAAAAAAATCACAGCAAGAACTTGCTTTTAAGAAGACCTGAGGCTCAGCTAAATTTGTCAGGGAAAATCCTTCCCCCACCAGTCTAGAAATGGCTGCCAAGGAAAAGCTAATGCTTTGGGCCCCGTTTATGGCTTTCCTCTGAGCAAGAACAAAATGAAGTAATGAAAGCTCAGTAATTAGCTCAAGACTTGTCTTTCTTCATTATTAAAGACCAAATTGATAATAAAGAAAGCTTTTCGTAATTAGCACCAAAACAGGCAAGTTGTTTCCCTCAACTTCAAGTTCTTTATAGAGAAGGTCAAATGAAAACTTGCCATGGAAAAGATAACAACATAACAACATGAAAAGCAAAGTGAATTGTACCTTAATAGGTCCAGGGGTCCATCTTTCAGAATACTGATACTATGAGCTATCTTTCTTGCTTAGAATATCTGGGAATTTGGTGATATGGTAGTAAACCCATGTTTTAAAACTGTATTTCTGCCTGATTATTTAAAGAAAAGGAAAAGTCAATGTCTACTGAATGGTATTCACTGTGCTACATTCTTTTTCCTGCATACACATTCAATTTTCAAAACTGCTCAATGAACTAAGACCTTGCAGTGACATTTTACAGTTGGAAAATGGGCAGCGAATTCCTGATACTTGTATTTTGTGGTTTTTCTCAACTATTTTTTAAACTTAAGTAGACATTTCTAGAACTAAAAATAATGGTAGAACTTTGAAAATATTTTGAGGAAATTTTGGAGGAAGCAGCAAATACATGAATTACATGAGACAAAAGTTAAATTCTGGTCGAGACCGATGAAGATAATCAGAGAATGGATGTAGGGCTGTTGTTTATTTGAAATGTTTCTATCTTTTTCAGGTAAGCCTGTACCATTACAAACTTCCCTCTCAGGACTGCCTTTGATGTGTCCTATGGGTTTTGGAATATTGTGCATTCATTTTCATTTGTTTCCAGAAACTTTTGGATTTCTTCCTTGATCTCATTATTAACCCATTCATTGTTTAATAGCATGCTATTGAGTCCCCATGAGTTTAAATGTTTTTGAGTTTTTTTCCTTCAGGTTGGTTTCTAATTTCAAGTCTGTGGTCCAAGAAAATGCTTGGTATAATTTCAATTTTCTTGAATTTGTTGAGGGTTATTTTGTGTCCTATTATGTGGTCTAGCTTTGAAAATATTCCATGTGCATTTGAAAAGAATGTGTATTTTGCTTCTTTGGGATGGAAGGATCTATATATATCAGTTAAGTCCATTTGATCTAATGCATTCTTCAGTTCCACACTATCCTTGCTGACATTTTGTTTGGAAGCTCTATCCATCATTGACAGTGGGGTGTTAAAATCCACTACTGAAATTGTATTGCTGTCTATATCTTTTATGAATTCCTCTAAGATTTTTCTTATATATTTGGGTACTCCTATGTTGGGTGCATATATATTTATAATATTTATGTCTTCTTAATGGATTATTCCCTTGAGTCTTATGAAGTGTCCTTCTGGGTCTCTTTTTTATGGCCTTTGTTTTGAAGTCTATTAAGTCTGATATAAATATTCCTACCCCAGCTTTTTCCCTGTCTGTTTGCTTGGAATATTTTTATCCCAACCCTTCACTTTCAATGTTTTTTTCTAAGGTAGGTGTCTTGTAGGCAGTATATGGGCAGGTCATGTTTTCTTATCCATTCAGCTATTTCATGTCTTTTGATTAGAGCATTTAATCCATTTACATTTAAGGTTACTATTGATGGGTACTTATTCTTTTCCATTTTACCCCCCTTGCACCTATGTTCCTCTCTCACTTTTTCTACATTTTCTTTTTTTAAATTTTATTTTATTTTTTTGGCCTTTCTTCTTCATTTAATTACTTATTTAAACATTTTATTTATTTATTTTTAGAGGGGAAGGGAAGGAGAGAGGGAGAGAGGGAGAGAAATAGCAATGTACGGTTGCCTCTCATGTGCCCCCTGCCGGGAACTGGCCTGCAACCTAGGCATGTGCCCTGACTGGGAATTGAACCATGATCCTTTAGTTCACAGGCCCGCACTCAATCCACTGAGCTACACCAGCCAGGGCTAAATTTTATTTTAATTGTTGTTTTTGTACAATTTTCTGTCTTTTACTCCCAACCCAGCCCTCCCCACCTCCCTCCCATTTCCAACCCGCCCCCCCACCAGTTTTTGTCCATATGTCCTTTATAGTTGTTCCTGTAAATCCTTCCCCTTTCCCCCTGAAATTCCCTCCTCTCTCCCCTCTGGTCACTGTCAGCCTGTTCTCAATTTCAGTGTCTTTGGTTATACTTTGCTTGTTTGTTTGTTTTGTTGATTAGGTTCCTGTTAAAGGTGAGATCATATGGTATTTGTCTTTCACCACCTGGCTTATTTCACTTAGCATAATGCTTTCCAGTTCCATTCATGCTGTTGCAAAGGGTAGGAGCTCCTTCTTTCTTTCTGCTGCATAGAATTCCATTGTGTAAATGTACCATAGTTTTTCCTCTTGAAGCAGTTCCTTTAGCATATCTTTGCAATGCTGGTTTGGTGGAAGTATATTCCTTTAGCCTTCATTTGTTAGGAAACTACTTGTTTTGCCCTCCATTTCATTGAGAGCCTTACAAGATAGAGTAGTCTTGGTTGCAGGCATTTGCTTTTCATTACTTGGAATATTTCTTGTCATTCCCTTCTTGCTTGTAGTGTTTCCATTGGGAATTCAGCTAATAGCCTTATAGGGACTCCCATTTATGTTTCTCCCTTACTGCCTTTAAGATTCTCTCTTTGTCTTGTATTTTGCCATTTTAATTATGATGTGTTTTGAAGTGGGCCTCTTTGGGTTCCTCTTGATTGGGACTCTCTGTGCTTCCTGGTTTTGTGTGACTTTTTCTCTCATCAAATTAAAGAAGTTCCCATCATTACATTTTCAAAGAGGTTTTCTATCCCTTATTGCTCTTCTTCTCTTTTGGGCATCCTTATTATATGGATATTATTCTCTTTCATTTTGTCCTGCATTTCCCTTAACCCCGATTCATTCTTTTTAAGTCTTCTTTTTCTTTTTTGTTCTTTCTTGGAGTTTTTTCTACCTTGTCCTCCAGCTCACTGATTTGATCCTCTGCTTCATCAAGCCTGCTTTCGATACCTTCTTCTGTGTTCTTCAATTCAGAAATTCTGTTATTCATTTTCTCATGGCTCTTGTTTTGTGGTGAGGTAACAAGAATTTATCAGAGAGCAGCAGCAGCAGTAGCAGCAGCAGCAGCAGAAATATTGCAAGAAGTTCCAAGGCAGGTGACCACTTAGACTCTGGTGGCATCAACACTGCAGCTGCCAAGGTAGGCTGGGGAGTAGCCACCACTTGCCCTGCTTCTCACTGGCTTCTACCTTGAATTAAATCCGTGCTGACTCAGGGGAGCAGAGGCAAATTCAGATAATTATTATAATAGTACTGTAATAAATAAAACTATGTGGCTTTGCATGAATAGGATATCTTATTTAGAAAAAAGTATGGGTCTGTTGGAGTTTTCATCTAGGGATAAAGACAGATTTCTCCTACTGACTCAAGTTTAAACAAATGATGGAAACAAGTGAATTTTCTTGTTGATCACAAACTACATGTATCATATTTGATCATTATGATGGTTATATGCATTTTCTTAATTTTACCCACAAAAATTTTTAATTTTTAAATTAAGTGTCTTGTTGAATGGAGTTGACTTTCTTTTTGAATTTATATACTAATTAGAGTCAATTGCTATCTAATCATCATGCTTACCACTCAGATAATTTCTTGGTCCCTCTTTCAATTGTACCACTAGGTTAGGCCTACATTTTTTCCTTATCTTTGCACATCTCTTCTGCTTTGTGAGAAGGCACATGGGGGCCAAGACATTTTCATGAATTACCAGTCATTAAATTATTTACCTAGTCTCTATTCATGTGACAGTTCAGCTGGATAGAATATAAGACTCAAAAATTTTTTATATTGAAAAGGGATATGTGTATGTGTGTGTGTGTGTGTGTATAAAATTTTTACTTGGAAGGAGAAATTTAAAAGCTTTTGGATATTTTCCCTTGTGAAAACTCATAAAAATGTGCTTAGTAGTGCTTAGTATGAGTCTTAATTTATTCATCTTGCTTGGCACTCTAAGTACAATCCTTTCATATGTAACTGTACCAAACCTCAAGTGTGACTGGGTTTCTGCCAACAAGATTTTCTCTATAGAATTTTTCTTTGGCTGTATTCTGAGCTTCAACTTTCTTCTTTTTAATAGATGCATCAATGTAAACCCATTTACTTTTCATCATTGGAGAGTTTTCAAAATCACCTGTTATTAATGACATATCCTCTGTTTGTATATATATCATAGGTTTATTTCTATTCATATTTTCTTACTTCCTTTTAATTGGTTTAGGGCAGAATAAGTAAAAAATAAATGTTCTTGGTTTGACATGTTGATGGAGAACTCACAGAGCAGTAGTTTTCTGTTTTTGTCAACTCTTTTTGTGATTTAAAAATATCACATCATATATATATTTGCTTGTACATAACTGCACCATCAGAAGTAACATACATAATTTCCTTATAAATGACAGACATGTGTCTGAAATTTTATAACATTAAAAATAATGACCAGTATAAAATATACCTTTATTTTAACACAAATAAATCTTTATCAGTTTTCCATCTGATGTACATATCAGTGTATCTTTTAAAAATTTTGTTATATATTTTTGTCTTCTTTTCTTAAATAGCAAAGAATACTCAGACTTTACTTTTTCCAAACTCTCCATTTGAATCAAAGTAATGGTAGCAGTCCATCACTTGTCTTCGATGCATTGAACACACTTTCACAGGCATTTAATTGCAGGAGCGCTCAAATTGACATATGTGCACAGATTTTAGGAAAAAAGGTGAGAAATAAGAACAGAACATTTGATTATTAGTACTTTCTTTCAAACCTGACAGTGCTACTTTTGATGAAGTGTTGAAAATTCTTGACTAAACTCTCTTTATGATTCTATTTGATTAAAACAGAAATTTTTATAGTGAAATGTTCATACACCACTGACAGAGAAAACTGCTTTTTTATTTTTAAATTTTGTTTATTTTTAATTAAAAAATTGGAATTCACATTCCATATTACTTTGTATTAGTTTGAAGTGTTTACGTTGATGTTTCCAGTACACACCTGGTACCATCCATAATTATTACAATATCATTTACTAAATTCCCTAAGCTATATTTTATATCTGCATGAGAACTGTGTAACTATGAATCTGTACTTCTCAATCCCTTCACTTTTTTCACCCAGTTCCTCATTACCCTCACCTCTACCAATTATCAGTCTGTCTGTATCTACAAGTCTGTTTCTGTTTTGTTTGTTTATATTGTTCATTAGATTTCTTATGCAAGTGAAATTTTATGGCATTTGTCTTTCTCTGATTAACTTATTTCATTTAACATAATACCCTCTATGTCCATCAATGCTGCTGCTGTAAATATTAAGATTTTGTTCTTTTTTAAAACTGAAATAAAGAAGTTTATTACTCACAGGACTGGAATAAGAAGTACACAGCATACTTTGAAACACTACAGATTTTGTTCTGTTTTAATGGCTATTTATTACTCGTATTTTTATCTTTTTTCTTCTTCTTAAAGAAGACCCTTTAACATTTCATGTAATTATGGTTTGGTGGTGATGAAATCCTTTAGCTTTTCCTTATCTGGGAAAATCTTTATCTATCCTTCAATTCAAAATAATAGTCTTGCTGTGTTGAGTAATCTTGGTTATAGGTCCTTACTTTTCATCGCTTTGAATATTTTGTGCCAATCCCTTCTGTCCTGTGAAGTTTCTTTTGCAAAATTAGTGACAGTCTTATGGGAGCTTCCTTGTAGGTTAAGTCATTGCTTTTCTCCCGCTGTTTCAAGATTCTCCCTTAGTCTTTAATCTTTTGTAATTTATGGTGTGTCTTGGTGTGAGCCTCTTAGGGTTCATCTTGTTAAAGACTCTCTGTGATTCCTGGATTTGCATGTTTATTTCCCTCACCAGGTAAGGGAAGTTTATTTTTTTCAAATAGGTTTTCAATTTCTGCCTCTTTTTTTTTTGTGTTCAGGGTCTTCCATGGTGTACTTTTTGATATGCTTGAAGTTGCCTCAGAGGTTCCTTACATCATCTTCATCATTTTTTATTCTTTTTACTTTTTGCTGTTCTGCTTGGTTGTTTTCTGCTTCCTTATCTTCCAGATCTCTGATTTGGTTCTCTGCTTCATCTACTCTTGTGTTGATCCCCTGTAAGGTATTATTCATTTCAGTTAGTATATTCTTCCCTTCTGACTGTTTCTTTTTTATGATTTCCATGTTCTTTTTCATGTGGTTGAAGTTCTCTCTAAGTTCCTTGAACTTCTCACTAAGTCCCTTAAGCACTTTTATAATCTTTGCTTGGAACTCTGTATTTGGTAGTTTGCATGCATCCATTTACTTCAATATTTTTTTCTACAGATTTATCTTGTTATTTTATCTGGGACCCATTTCTTTGTTTCTTCATTTTGACACCCTCCATGTGTTGGTTTCTATGTATTCAATAGTGCTGTTACATTTCTCAGTCTTGGTAGAATGGTAGAGTGGCTTTATGTAGCAGGTGTCTTATAGAGCCCAGTGGTGCAGCCTCCGCAGTACCCAAGTTGGGCTCTCTACATGTTGGGTAATGTGCACTGTCCTGTTGTATCTGAGCCTTGATTGCTGTTGGCATTCCTTGGAGGAAATGGCCACCAGGCTGATTGACTTTAAAGACCAGCTGCAACTGTAGTAGAGAAGCTACTGTGCAAAAGTCAACCCTATAAAGCAGGATTTGCTTCAGTGAGGCTTTGGTGCTCATTGAGTCTGCCCCTTGGGTATGTTGTTTGTGGAGGCAATATAGTTGCAATCTGGTATGACCTGAAGATGTTTACTGGGTACACTGGCTCTGGGATCTTTTGGTAGACACAAGGTCAGCCACCACCTTTGTCCTGCATAGGGCCATTCAGCATGAGCTACAAAGCAATCTGCCAATGCCTGCTGTTTGTGCATATTTGGGAGATACTCAGGAGAGGCCAAGTTGAGAACCAAGGCCAGCTACTGCTTGCTAGTGCTGGGCCTGGAGCCACTTAGAAAGAGGTATGGGACATGCAAAGCCAAATGTTGCTTGTTGCAGAAATTTTAGGAAATTCCAAAGCATGAGGCATGAGAGGCCATTTGCATGGAAAAGCCACTGGAAATGTCTTGGGTTGGCCCATAGGTTGGGTGGGTCAGGATCCAAGGAAATAGCCAGGGTCTAATAGCGTTAGATCAGTTAATGGAGACTCAGACAGGTCTGTGGCCTGTTGGCTCTGTAGGGGGAGGTCCAGAGAAGGAACACTGGCCTCTGCCACCACTTCTCCCTGGGTGAAACCTGCTCTCCAGCTCTTGTTCTGATGCTAGATAATTCAATTCCTCCTCTTATGGTACTTTCAAGCTGATGCCCAGTAATGGAGCTCAGAGAGCATGAGTTTGAATGAGTCTGTATGTGGGCTCTTTAAGAGGAACACTTTGGGGTCTATCAACCTCTGTCTCCTTCAGCCCCAATCCCCACTGGTCTTTACAGCCAGAGTTTTGGAGACTTCTCTTCTTAGAATTGGAACATGGGCTAAGGCATGCCTGGTGTGGGGCCAAGACTTCTTGTTCCTCAGGGGGTCCTCCATAGCCAAGATAGCCCTCCTGATTTTTAACCATCACACATTGGTGAGGGCCCAACCTGTTCCATGTCTCCACCTGTTCTACCAATCTAGATGTAGCTTCTTTTGTGTATCCTTAGTTGTGGGAATTCCATTCAGCTAGATTTCAGGTGATTATGAGCAATGGTTGTTCTCTAGTTTAGTTGTAATTTTGATGCGGTTGTAGGAGTTTCTGCTTACCTCATACATATGCTGCCATCTTGACCGAAATCACTGCTTTTTAAAATTGAAAATTCAAATAGAAAAAGATAGCAACAAGTATGTTTACTTGCATTTTAAAAGGGAAAAGAAAATACTTGAGGGAATGATTTCTTTCTCTCACAGTTACTCAAAAATAAATTAAAATTTTTATTGAAATAATAGTGAGATCTCAGGTGAAGCCTGGGAACTGTTATAGAAAACTAGCATTACAAGTAAATGTAGTTTGGTCTCAGAAATTTGGACACCAGAACTGCTAGTAGATTTAACAAGGACAGCTCCACTAATTTGAACAGAGTTATGAAAGTACTTTTAATTAAGTTTCTCAGAAGGACCACTTTATCATACCAACTATGTTAAGGGCTTGTATTTCAGTCATAAAAATTGGCCAAGATCCTTAAATTGCCAGATCACTCAGCCTCAGAGAGCCAAAATTACTTTCAAAGAGAATGATTGGGGATTTTAAAGTGTCGAAAATGAAGACATGTCTTTAAGGATATAACTAGTTTGGTGTGTGTACCACTTCCCCTCTATCTTTCCCCAGTTACTAGGCTATTGATTGGCATTCCTAAAGGGGTAATGAGAGTTTAAAATTAACTGCTGAGGGTGTTAATGGCCTTTTAATAGTGTCAGTGCATGACATAGGTGAATCTGAGGGTATGAGCCAAGTTTCAGTGCTCAGGGCACTTGGACCTGGACTATTACCCTTTGGCTTTTCCACTTATTTTTCTGCACACAAATCCCCTATTGACCTTGAATGAGACATATCTGAAATATATTGGGAAGAAAGAGATAAGAATTGGGCAGCCGAATGCTAATTTGGTCTCTGCCACTTATTACCTTGGGCTTTGTGGTTATCACCTCAAGCACTCATTGTGAAGCCCTCTCTGTGAATTGGTGCTCTTCATACAGAGGCCCTTAAAATGAATTTCTTAATTTTTCAGCATTAGCGCAATTGAGTTGAAGAGAGTCAGATAATTATTTGAATCTTGTACAATGCAATCACTACTCAGCATGTCCATTAGCTGGAGATTGCAATTGGAAAAGTAAATGACATCCATGTTTACACTGTGTACATATCTATCATTATTTATGAATAAGAGACCTGGGCTGCAATACCAGTTTAATAGATTTGGAGCCATTTATTAAATTGGCTTCGGGTATTTTCAGGGTTATGAATTTAAAGAATTATATTTTTAAAGGCTTTTACACACAAACTGAAAATGATTTTCAATCACATTAATGGGAAGAAGAATAGACAGTCAGGTGAAGAGTTTAGCACAGGAAGTGTTTGATTTTTATATTACAAGAGGTTAGGGTGCATTTGAAATTAGGTTTTCATGTGGTTTTTGTCAGGTTTTACTTCCTACAATTAACTTAATTTAAAAAATATTTCTAATAACTATTATTACATTAATATTTTTGGATGGATTACTGACTGTCTCAGTAACAAAGTCACTAAAGCATAGAAATAGTCATGCTAGCTGGTGTGGAGAACCATGGCAAATGGTGAAAGGCATTGGTTTCATGTTTCCACTGCTTTCAAACATTTTGGCAATTTACTGTGTGATTATCCTATTTGATTAACTCATGGGTGTCAGTCACAACTGCTGCAACTATTAGTTAAATAACTATGCCACAAATGTGACCACACTCTTTTCAATAAGTATAATGCTGTCAAATGGGCTGCCTCAAGTCAATGTAAGATGATCCAAAGAGCACATGATTACATCAACCTTAAAGGTGTGTGTGTGTGTGTGTGTGTGAGAGAATATGAGTACTGGCTGTTTTGGGTGTGTTTAAAAAATAGGCAAGGTTGATAAAGTCAAGCAAGCTCTCTTGTATTAATTTTTACCCTGAACAAATGGAGGATTTTTTGCATCTAGTTTTCCTGTATCTAATGGCATGACACTTCTTTTTTTCCTCAGATAATTTGTTGACATTGCTAAATTCATTGGTAGAGTTTTCTAATATTACATTTTGAATTCCCATGATAATCTCTATTTGTCAGAATTAAATACAAATTGCTACATATTTTAGGTAATAAATTGTTGATAGTTTGTAGACATATTCATAAGTACAATCAGGTTATAATTTTCCTTCCATGTACTGTTTTTATACAGTTTTGAATTAGTGCCATGTTAGCTACATAAACTGAATTGGTAGAATTTTAATTTTTTCTATATTTCCCAAATATTTAAGTATTTAGAACACATAGCTGAATTTTTGTTATATTTTGAAAATCTTTGTCTTTTAGTTGTAAAGTTTAAATCTGTGTATTAGGATTTATTTCTGTAGTTTTTAAAAGTTTTTAAGATTATGTTTCTTATTTTCTCTCTTTATTGGGTTTTATTTGATAAAATAAATGTCCTGTAATATCTTTTAAATCTTTTGTCTACCAGATTGGAATTTAAAATTTTTATTAGTATGTTTAATTGAAAGAAGGTTTTAATTTAAAACATGAAAAATAAAATATACAATGTAATTGTAAAGGGAGTTGCTAGTCCAACATACCAATTTTTAAAGGATTTGTCTTAAAGTTTGTTTTAGAACTTAAAAAAATTAAACGAGACTACACTGAGGATGTTAAAAACAAGTAAGATTTATGGAGAACATTTTGTTGGAAACAGCTGTGACTGTCATGCCCACCTGTGAGAAAGGAAGTGTAAAATTTAACTCTTAGGTCAAGTCTAGTGAGAGAAGCATCATCAGGACCATCGGGGTTTGATCTGCTCCCATGATTTAAGGGAAGATTGGGGGAAGTCATGTTTGGGGAAACATGAGGAAAAGTAGAGGTTCAGAGGTGTGGCAGCCAGTGATCTAGTGGCAAAGGGAAGTCAATACCATAGCAGTGAATGTTTTAGGGGGGAAGACATGGGTTTCCTTTGAACTACACGTAGCCATGTGTGAAAGGGAGCTGGTGAGAATGTTGTCTTAAATGCTATCAGACAAGTCTGACTGGAGGCATTACATCTCTCAGAAAGTGGTTGAAAAAGTCCTTTGGTTCCTAGGGCCTTACACATCAATAGCACAGGAGGTCAGGAGGTCTCAAAACTAGAATCTCTGAAGAAGCCACAGAAGTGCTTGTGCAACATTAACTTCACACAGTGTCATTTAAATAACAAGAGTCCTGATTACCTCACCTGACCTCAATATCCTCCTGGCAAGTAGTGGAGGAATCTTTTGACCATTATGTTGGAGAGAGAATCATCAAGGACAAAGATGCCAACTGCATTCACTCCCTGAAGACCAGCAGCAGCAGTAAAGTGGGGTCTAGCTACAGAAAGAAGAGAAGTATTACCTTTGAAAAGAGTTGGAGTATTTCATTATTACACTGGATTAGACATTCTATATATAAAATGGGACTGTGCATGGATGCAAAAGTTTCTATTACTTCTGTGAGATTAGAAAAGTCATGAAAAAAATCACCTCACAGTGCAGACCTGGTTATCCATGAATTCTGTTTGATTGATATTCTAGTTAAACTATTCTATTTATATTATTTAATAGTTACCCTTACACTTTTAGTAGATTGTATCCTCCTTCTGAACAATACTATGATATTACAATAAAGAATTTCTAACAAATTCCTTTAACTTTGTTATGTAAAATTTGAACATAATCTTATATGTCAATGTTTATCTTGATAACCTGTGCTTTTGTTTAAGATAGATTTTCCCTTATTAATATGGGACTAATATTCTCCTAGGTCTTCTTTTAATGTTTTTATACTTCAGTTTCTAACCTTTAGATTATTGACAATAATAGATTAGTTAGTAAGAGGTTTAATTACATATTTTTCATCTACATAGATTACCAGTGACCTCAATTTCATCTATTTCAGAATGTACTGACACGATTATCAGATATTGTGATATATGCTTTTCTGTTTCTAGATCCTTTTCTCTCTCTTCTGTTGCTACTTTCATACTGTACCATTTGTATATTTATTTGGCTAATTTTATTCTCTAATATGTTTCCATGTTTCTTTGAAAATCCTGGCACATGAAATTCCAAGTAATATAATACAATTTCAAATAGATTTAATTGAAATTCTGATTAAAGATTTATTAGAATTAGACATTAACTTGTGATATAATTATATAGTAATTTATTTTTCTAATTAGTGGCACAGAGCATCTTTCTATTCATTTAGATGTTATTTTATCTACTTAATAATTTTTAAAATAATATTTCACCTTTGTCATTATTGAATTCATTCCCATATTCTATGTAGCTATTGTTGCTCTTGCAATAAGATTTTCCATATGCAGTAACTGGTAATACACACTTCAGGAAGCAATCTTCAGAAAGTCTGTAAAGGGACTTGGGTCCAAGTGTGCTTGGGGTGCAACCAAAAACAGGTAAACCCCTCTAGGCAATGTGGAAAGCACTGAGCTATTGTGAGACCACAGACAACCTGTCATTTATTCTTCCTACAAAGATTTAAGAGATGTTTATTATTAATTACTAAATACTGCTCTAGGATACTGTAGTAAACAAAATAGAGAGCAACGACAATAACTACAAACCCCTTTGGCTTTATTTAATTTATATTTAAATAAAAAGTATGGATAATAATCAAAATAAATAAATTGTATACTATGTTATACAGTGTTAAGAACTGAGGAGAAAATAAATCAGATAAGGGAGGTAATATGGGGTGGGCTAAAATTTTCAGGTAAAGCACATCATGTAAATTGGAGAGGAGCTTTATTGGAAAATGGGATACAAGTCACAGTTAAATGTTCGCCTTTACTCCATGTGAGATGGAAAGCTGCCAGAGAGTTTTTAGCAGAGCAGTGACATGATATGACTTGGTTTGACTACAGTTAAACCCGATGTTTTTGTGTTTTGGGGAGCGGTGAGGGCTCTGAGGAGAATAAGAGTGGTAGCCATGGCCCAGGTAAAAAACGGAAGTGAGAGTGATATGAAGTGATATATTCTGGAGTTATTTTGAAGGTACAACAGGAAAGATTTGCTGACTAAATGAACCTCAGGTGTAAAAGAAACAGATGAGTCAGGAATGATACCATTGCTCTGCCTAAATATCTGGAAAGACAGGGTTGCCATTAAGTTTGATGGTGAATACTGTGGAAAAATAGATTTTGTCAGGGTTGTGGCTGGGAGCTCAGCTTTGGACATGTTATTTAAGACATGCCTATTAGAAATCAAGTAGATACTGAGTTAGTGGTTGTCAAGTGTAGATGCTAGGGACCAGGAAATATGACAAAGATGTGGGAGCCATCTGAATATAGATAATATTCAAAACCATGATATTGGAGATGACCAAGCAAGTGAGTACAGACAGAAAAGAATCAGGTCTGAGAGTGAGAGCATTTGCACATTTAGGGGTAAGGAGGAATAGAAGAGTTCAAGAAAAAGGCTGGGAAAAGGGACCAGAAAGATAGAGAAAAATCAGGCAAAAAATGTGCTATAAGCCAAGAGGCAACTGCATTAAAAGGAGAGAATGATTAGTTGTGGCAAATGTTGCCGAAAAGGCAAGTAAGATGAGAAATGAGAATCAATCATTGTCTTTAGCACTATGGAGTTAATTGATAATTTTGATAAGAACAATTTTGGTGAAGTGGTAGGGGAAAAAATTCATTGGAGTGAATTCAGAAATTTGATGAGAAAAACTTGAAACAACATATGAATAATCCATTTAAAGAGTTTTGCTTCAAATATTAGAGATATTGGACATTAAATCAGAAGAGGGTGAGAAAAAGGAAGGCTTTTTTGAGATAGGAGAAATTACAACAGAGTTGTGTGTTTAGGAGATTGAATCCCAAGAAAAGAAAACAAAAACTGCCCTGGATGGTGTAGCACAGTGAATTAAGCATTTGCCTGTGAACCAAAGGGGTGCTGGTTCAATTTCCAGTCAGGGCACATACCTGGGTTGCAGGCCAGGTCCCCAGAACCCCTGATAGGTAAGCACACATCAATATTTTTTCCCTCTCTTTCTCCCTCATTTCCCCTCTCTCTAAAAATAAATAAATAAAAATATTTAAAAAATAGAGAAAACTGACGTTATAGGAAACAAATGAACAGAATAGTTAGAGTGATCTCTTGGAGAGTAAGAGAGAAGGGGTGGCATTTAATCCACAAGTGAAAGATTGGCCTTGGCCTAGGGCAAGAGCATGAAAAGAGAGTACAGAAATAGTTACAGGTGGGTGGGTAGATGTGGCAATAGGAGCTTGTGGAATTGTTCTGTTTGCTTCATTTATTCACTGAAAAAAGGAACCAAAGTCACTTATTGATAATAAGTATGGAGAAAGGTGTATTGGAAGTTTATAAAGGAAGAAAAATGAATGAAATAGTCACAAAGGAGTAGATTTATCTGTCTAGCCCAAGCTGTGGGTAGCATATAAAACATCTGTGCCCACCAAGGAAATCATTCTCTTTTTCCTCTTTTGTTACAGTTCTCCAATTTTTATCTAGACACATTGTCTTGTGGAATATGTTAGCATTCTTTGTGATTAGACGTGGCTCTTTACCTAAATTACCCAATAAGATCAAGTAGAGATGTTGCTTGTAATTTCTGGAAAATTTTCTAAAGTTTTTTTTTTTGTTGTTGTTTAAAGTAAAGTTTCTGAATTTCTTTCTTCTTGTTTTCTGTTGCTTGGATTGCAGATGTGTTGCCTGGTAGTTGAGTAGCCTATTTGGATCATGACTTGATGAGTCCAGGTGTCTTAAAAATCAGAGATCAAGACACACTTAGGTGCCAATTCATTAATAGGGGAGCAAGAGTAACATGGACAGTGAGACTCTGAAGGACGAAGAACAAAGACAGAATGGGGCATTTCTGCATCAATAGTTTGACAAGAAAACAACTGGTTCCATAATCATGGGAAAATCTGCGGTGTGCAGAATGGGAGCAATTACTGCTAGATTCTTGCTATGCATTTCATTAACCATACTTTTCACCTTGGGGTATTCTCTTTTTCCCACTTCTAGGTTGTCTTACCTGGCCCTTCCAGGTGGGCACTGAGGAAGCCAGAGCCTCAGCATGACAGGTCGAGTCAGACAGGTGCAGCGGGGCTTCTGGAGTGCCTGCCTCCCGACAATGGAGGAGGCCCTGCCAAAGGGGGCCTGCATCTCCAGAGGAGGCTGAAACAAGCAAGGTTAGGAAAAAATAAGTAAGTGCTGGTGGACAAAGCTTTGCAATTTTCCCCACAATTGGTGATAGTGGCTGAGAGTACTTTGGCCAGGAACCAGGGCACAAGAGCTATGGGCTCTTATTCTTACTGAGAGGTTTGAGGACCTTCTAAGTCTAAATTTTCTAGGTTACATATTTATCTTACAGTGTACATTTAATACATATTTGGAGAAATAGTCACAGAATAAATATGAGGTAAGTTCTAGATGCTGGATGTGGAGAGTTCTTAGTCCAATGGCAATGAGTCTAGTGCATGTCAAATGATTCAGGTTCTTAAAACATAACATTGTGACACTATCAGAGAGCATTCTGCTGATTAAATCAACTTCAATTATTCCATCAAATGAGGAAAGGGCTTTTAAATACTCTTTTACAATTAGCTGAAACATGTAATTTGCAAAACCAGCCTATCTTTTTCACTTTCTATCCTACTCTGAAGGTTGTAAATAAAGAGCTAAACCATCTGATTTTAAAATGGTTAAAAGAAGAAAGGAGAAGGAATGGTCCCATTTCTCTGTATAAAAAATGGTGTGTGTGGAATGACTGGCAGAGAGAATTGAGGGAAGGCTGGCTGGGCCAGCTAGGCTGGACTGAGGAAATAGAAAGCTAGGGCTTGGATGGAGCTTTGAAGAAAGGACAAATATCAGATAAGGTGCTCAGTTGATGATGGTGTGATAGAACTATTTAAAATCTTTTCAGGGAGGGGCAGGAAAATTAATTAATCTGGCTCCTATGGTGTGGAGCTAAAGGCTGATATCTCATCAGTACTGCTATAGACATCCTTGAGAGAGATTTTGGCTCTGGGTGAAGTGCTATTATTCACCTTACTGTTCATAATATTCAAAGACTTAGAAGGAAAACTGACCAGGACAGAAGGGCTAATTGAGGTATTTGCAAGCTAGTATTTAACAAGTTTTTGTATTCTTGTTAATGGAATAGAATTATGATAGTCAGCTGAAAAAATGACAAGAAATCAAAAATGAAAGTTGTGTAAGCAGAGAAGTTCTTTCCTCTCACATAGTAGTCCAGAGGTGGATGTGGTCCATGATATTAGGGACCGGGGCTCCTCTTGCCTTGCTGCTTTGCCATGTGTAGTCAAACGTGGGTGCTCTGACTCTAGTTGTAAAAGTTATTTGAGACAATGGGAAAAAGAGCAAGGGAGGCATGAGCCATATCCCAACCCTTTAGAGACATTTCCAAGATGTGCCCTATAACTCTGGCTGGTGTGGCTCAGTTGGTTGGAGCATGTTCCATAAACTGAAATGTCATGGGTTTGATTCCCGGTTAGGGCACATGGCTGGGTTGTAGGTTTGGTTCCTGGTTGAAGAGCATGTAGGAGGCAGCCAATTGATGCTTCTCTCTCACATTGATATTTCTCTCCTGCTCTCTTCCTCCTTCTTTCCCCTCACTCTAAAATCAATAAGCATGTCTTCAGGTAAGGATTTAAAAAAATGTGTACTACATTTACAGAGGTGGGCAAAAGTAGGTTTACAGTTGTGATACAAATAAATAACAACACAAGAATAAATAATAATATAAGGATAAATTCTGTTTCTCATACTCACAAATGTACCTATATTTTTCATTCATGTATGTACAAACCATTTTCCAGACTTAGCCGTCTCTATGTACCTAGTTGAGTAATCACCTAGGAAGTATAATTTGTGTTTGAGGTTGCCATGTGTCCAGCTGGAATATGGGATTCCTGTTTCTGAAGGAGAAGGGAACACAGACCTTGGAGGAGAATTAGTATCCTTTGCTGATATCAGCTGAGACACTAATGTTTGGTTTTGCAAGTCCTTTTATAATTATGAACAATATATTTACACTGTAATTTGTATTTTTTAAGATTTTATTTATTTATTTTAGAGAGAGGGGAAAGGAGGAAGGAAGAGAGGGAGAGAAACATCAATGTGTGAGGGCTTCTTGCATGCCCTCTACTGGGGACCTGGCCCACAACCCAGGCCTGTGCCCTGACTGGGTATGGAATTGGTGACCCTTTGGTTCACAGCCTGGCACTCAATCCACTGAGCCACACCAGCTAGGTATAATTTTTAAAATTTAGACTATTAAAACATATATTTTTATTTACTTTATTTTTAACACACTTTAATTGAGAAGTGCAGAACTAAGAATACAATTTCATATAAATTATTTACATTCCTTTCTCTGGGTACTCACAAGTCATGGATCTCACTCTTTCAGCGGTAGTCTCTCAGTGTAATGATGCTCCAATTATGTTTTCAGACAGGCACATGAAATGAAACATATTTACAAAATGCTGAGACTCTTTTTAAATTACTGTCTTCTATTTTCTTAGCATTTGTTTGCCAGGCAAGAAAGTGAGACATACTTCCTCTCTCAAGCATTCTACTTAGCTCAGTAGCACAAATGCCCTGTGTGGCAGGGGCTGTGCTAAGAGATGAGCAGGACCTTGGAGGAGACCTCCAAGGATGAGGCCTTCATCAGCAAACGAATCTTCAGAAAGCCACCTGGTAATCTTGAGAGCCAAGGGATACTTACAGGGAGTTGAGAATTTATGTAGGAAACAATTTACAACACAGATCATTGCAGCCTTTTAAAAACTTCAATAAAGTTATATGCTAAATGAGGGATTACCCAATATTTTAAGATCATGAAGTTTTTCTGAGGAAAGGTAAAATCAGTTTTCACTTCTTCCTCAGCTCTTATTGCCGTTTGGAATTGTGGCCATCGTCTCCCCCATTTTCCTCTCCAGTCCTCTCTCTCTACACGCACAGAGGCCAGTGCCTTGGCGTATTTTGAGGCAGTGCCCTTTCCACTGTCAGACCATGGGAGGCTGTGAGCTTGAATTTCCCCTCCGCACCAATTCTAGGCTGGACACCCAACTCAGGTTCCGATAAGAGAAGCACATCCTCCTGGCCACTGAGACTGCTGTGGGAAGTGGGAGTCTCACCTGAGCAAAGCCAGACTTATGGGACTTTCATTGAATAATGTAGCAGGAGAAGGATCTTTCTGCTAAACTGGGAGGCTCAGGGAGGTAAGTCTGAATTCACTGAAGAGAAGTTGCCTGGCAAGGCAGTAAACAGGACAATTGAGCCAGAGATCTCTGGAGACAGGAGTGAGCCCCTAGATCCAGCGGAAACCAAAGCCAGTTCTAGCCCTGTACTTTCATCTCCTTTTGGCAGGAAACTTAAACCAATGTAAGTAGGGTTTCTCCATTTGCATGCAGAAGAGTCTGGCAAATACACAGAAATGGCAGGAATGTAGTGATTGAAAGGGCTAGCACCTGCTGTAGTGTTTACAAATCTGTAGCTGTTCTTACTTCCATATTTTATATAAGGTTTTCCCAAGAAGCGTTCCTTGTGAATAGGTTTTTCTACAAAAGTGATGATTCTATAAAAACAACTTGCTGAAGATCACTGCTAATTATGCCAATTTCTTGGGTCACATTTTGTTGAAATCTCTGACAAATCCTGCAGAGGAACCTGGCAATGGTGTTTAAAATCAATGTTCCCAATTTCATTTGTCCATTGACATCACTTTTCCTCAGAAAATTCTATTTTGAGAAGTATATGTTTTAAAATTCTGCTTTACAATTTCACCTGGAGAAAGATTCTAGGTCATGGGTCAGGGACAATATTTGGATAATATTTAAGCAGTTTGTGACCTTGGAGTTTGATTTCTAGATTAAGAAAAATGAAAAATGAATGTCTCGTAGTAACCTAGACCTCTTTCTTCTTAAAATTGAAGCCTTGTTAATACATTTTGCTAAACTTTGGGATTGAATGTCATAACTGATCAGATTTGCAACAGATTAAAGATGACTATTATTCTGTGTAAGGAGCATGGTGCTACATAGTCTGCTGGAAATGTGAAGTTTATCACATAATTATCTGACAGATCCCAGTCAGGCTGGCTTAACTGTAATACCAGCCACAGTTTGAAAAATAGCATAATTTCTTTTATTTTCCTTGGAACAATTTCTATATTTCAAAATAGTTTAAATAAACTTTCAGCTCTGGGGTTGGTGTGGCTCAGTGGAATGAGTGCTGGCCTGCGAACCAAAGGGTAGCCAGTCTGATTCCCAGTCAGAGCACATGCCTGGGCTGTGGGCCAGGTCCCCACCAAAGGGCATGCAAGAGGCAACCACCCATTGATGTTTCTCTCCCTCTCTCCCTCCCTGCTCTCTCTAAAAATACACAAAGTCTTTAAAAAATAAAAAAAACATTTTCAAATCACATTTTTAGAATAAATGGGGTATACAAGATTTCATTTGTGAAGGGCATGAAAATATTAGCAAAGAAGTCTTGGATGCCTCAAAAAGATGCGCAATGATTGAGAAGGAAACCGTAGAAGGTGAAGAGACCGCTTTGCCCTTAGTCTGTTAGTAGATTCTTGGACCCATTTGGCTAGGAATTAATTTAGATTCTGAGTTTGTGATATGAACATTTTCCAGCTTCATTTTACCAATTCCCTGGTCATGTAGAAAGAAAATAGACTGTAGCAACCTTAGTTTGATGTAAGGTGCCATGCAAACACATGTTTAAGACCAGCCAGTGTTAAATATGCTTATTCCCTAAGGGAATTCTTAATTCCATTGTCCTGAAACCACTCAAACGTTCCTCAGTGACTGCTGTGTGCTGATGACCTTTCTGAGGCTGATGTACTTTTTTGAAGTACACCCCAAAGACAACTGTGGAGCCGTTATCAGAAGCTTTGCTGTATCAGCATTATACTATTGACTGCTCATAATAATTTGGGTCATGGACAGGCCTGCACCAAGGACTTAGAGAGAAGCTCTGAAGACCTTAATTGGCGTAACCAAGCCTCATATTCTTACAAAAACCTCTATAGTAGGCAGTATTTTGCCCAGGGATATACTGATTAAGAGATAAGAATAAAACTAAAATGAAAAGCTTTTATTTTGTGAAGGAACTTTTGGATATATTGGTTGGCAGGTGTATCCGGGACTCTCTAAAAAAACCCTATTAAACTATTGGATTAGCTCTAAAATTTATTAAAGGAATCCACTGCTAAAAATAAAAACAAAAACAAAAAACCTATTAGCAAAGGTTACTCCTAGAAATAGGGTATTTAGAATTTTAGAGGAAAAAGATTTTTATTTCATGAATATTTGTGCAATTTGAATTTTTGTGAAGCAATTGAATGACTTAAAAGGAGTGTTCAGTATATTTTTGGTAAATTTAATAGCTGGTATGTACATCTTGAATTTCATGCAAAAATATATTATTATAATTTTAAAAAATAAAGAAAATGAAACCCAAACTTTTGTATTATGCAGCCTTATGTCATGGATTCTAAGAAGAGACTCATGGTGCCTTCTATTATGTATATAGAGACAATTCTCATCTCAAACATGGCCTTGTCACAGTTTATTAATACTGCAGTGGGTTGGAACATGAAATGCATTTTTTCCTTTGGAATTAACTTTGCATGGGTGATCTAATTCCATTTCAAATCTTTATGTAACTCAAGAACAAACAGATATATTTACACCTTTATGAAGCAAAATGTTTTTAAAAACCTCTAACCACAAGTTAGCCACATTTCAATAAAAAGGGAAGCATTTTAGAGTTGTAGTATGAACTGCTGGCACTATACCTGCCTCTCTTCATTCCTGTAAGCAGGGTGGTGGGGTTGTCTCTTTTCTCTATCAGTGTTGGGAGTAGGAAGGCTTCCCAGAGCCTCCGCTTTCCTTAGATGATGCTCGCTGGACAAGAGCAAAGAGCTTTGGAATGGGGCATGGAATCTGGGATAGTATGATAAGAATGGGAGGAAGAACTCAGTCCTGGGAATTTGAAAGAGATGAGAACCAGACGGTGCTCCTGGAGGACTCCAGGTGGGACAATGGAGTTCACCTTCCTCCACTTTCCATTTCCTTCATTGTCCTCAGTGCTCAGTGAGTCTTGTTTTTGGCAGGGAGCACTTCTAAGAGAGAGCAGAGGAAGAAGCAGCAGGTCCAGCAGTCTTCTGAGACAGCAGGACAGGTTTCTCTTGCTCTTCCCTCCCTCCTTCTCTTGCTGAGATAAAAAGAGTAATACCAGGATGTTAGGAATAAGGGCTGTGAGAGCAGGAATCATGTGGGAGAAAGTAGCTGAACAGGTTTTCCTTCTCCTCTTATCATTACTTCTGCCAGTTGTAGCTGTCAGCTTGGAATTTATAAAGTGCTTGGCCCAAGGCTAGAAAATGAAAGGAGGGAAGAGTGAATACCCTGGGCAGGGCATGAAGCCACAGAGGAGAAATAAAGACAGGATTCAGCTCCCACTGCTTAAGCACCTGTAGCAGGCAGCTGTCCTTTCCTCCCCATGTCCTCCTCTACAAGACCCTACTACTAGCAACTTCACAGTCTTCCCAGCTCAAAAAAAGAAAGAAGTAGAGAACAAATAAAGAAAGGTAATAGTGATTCTCATGATTACAACTAATATTTATTGAGCACTATTTACTGGGCATTTTTTCTAAGCTCTTTATGTGAAACTGGTTTAACCTTTATAATGATCATTAATATAGGTATTTATTATTACCTTGATTTAATGGATGGAGAAATTGAGGCACAGAGAGGTTGCATAACTTGTCCAGGGTTATACAGGTGAACTTAACAGGTATACTTATTACTTTGTATGTAATGTATTCAAGAGCAGCAGAGAAAAATCAAGGACTGCTTGTTATCTGTCTACAGGTGTGAGTAACTTTGTCAGAAGCCTAAGACATGAACTAAGTAGTTCTATGCAGAAATGTTATTTTGCATGTATTGAATAAATAGAATCATGCTAGAACAGGAATACATAATTATACATTGAGATGGTATCACTTTTCATAGGTTTTCTTTTTTATGGGCAGAAAACATCATGAAAAAACTAAATTGTTCAAGAAATTATAAATATGAGTGAATGAATGAGCCTGGGAATAAAAAAGGCACTTTGGCCCATGTTCCAACAGGTTTTTATACTTTAGTGTAGGGTACTATTTGGGGGACACCGATGGAAGCCCTTTGCATGAATGACATAAAGTTGTTGTAGATGATCAAGATGAGATACCGTGTTTTCTTCATTTTATATCCTTTGACCCTGGTGGAAAAATTGCCTAGGTTTTAAGAGTTGAGTTGTATTGATTCATAGTTTACTTTATTTATTTTGGATATTGTTACTGTTAGATTATGGAGAAACTATCAAATGCTGTTTTAATATTTTATAATGCATTTATTATATAGTTACTTTTATAAAATAGTATTACTTTAATATTTAGATTGCCTCTGCAGTTTACAATTACAGTCTAGGATTGAAATCTACTAGAATAATAGAAAACAGAAATGAGGTTTAATAAGTTTATGTAAATCACATATGAAAGTTAATTATCATATTTACAAAAAAGATTATTCTCTCGCCTGATAGAACAAATAAATAATAAAAATACACTTCTGAAGCAAGTGACCACACCAGGACTTAGATGATTGCTCACTATGGTAAATCCTTTTGTATGGCCCAGCTTTCTGGACCATCTGTGTGTCTTCTGTGGGAACGGGTTAATTCAGGATTGTGGTCTTCCAAATGGTGAAGACTTTTTTGAGAAATTATTCTTTGTGAAGACTTTTAAAATAAAGAACATTTCTTAAAATTAGTTCGAAGTGAAATGCATGTAACCCAAAGATAACCATGAAGTTATCACACTTCTACATATCTGTGACTGGCAAAACCTTCTGGAGACTGGCAGTATTTAACAACTCTATTTTTATTAATTCCTGTAGATCCAGACAAATCTTCATTCCGGACTTTCTCCAAATGATATTAAAAATGCATGTTGATTTTACTTTTGAAGATTATAGAAATTGAGGACTATTTTAATTTGGAACATCAAGAAAGTCTCATGCAATTTTTAATAAAGACACACAATTTAAATACATAAATTATGGCATTGATGAGTTTAATTAAGCAAAGCAATTGGGAGACCATATTTCAGACCGTAAAAAAGAATCGCAAATTTGTAAAACCAATATTCCTGCCTGTAGAAATAACACCTTAAAATAATGACATGGTGATAATTTTCTCAGTGTTTGGCAAGTTCAGTTGGAATCAGTGGAATGTTTATACCTTAAGAATTTACAAAAGAGCTGTAAGTGGAAACTCATGTTCACATGATGCTCCACTTAACAAATCCTTCTGTGATAAAGACAGAAGGGACAAAAAAGAAAGAAAATGTGCAGCAAACACAAAGTGTCTTGATTTTACACTTAGCAAATAGCTGCCCTCTCCAGATTAGCATCTGTTTCCCCTCCAAACTCCAAAGAAGGTATTCTGCCCTATATCTTAGCACATCCAGTAAAAAGGAAAAAGTGACAAATTATTTGGAAAGGCTAACAAGATTAAATCATATCCATGGTAATCATCCATCTTTGCGAAGAAAAAGGAGATTTAAAAAAATTATTGTAATTCAAATATTTTTTTCTGACAGAGGAGAAATAATGGGCTTCATCCAAGTAGCTGAAATCTGATATCAGATTGTTGTCTGCTCATGATAATAAATAACGTGCAAACAAGACTCTTCCATGTTGATGATTTCCCTTATTGTTTAGAATACTGGGGACTCTCTTCATTTATTGTTGGTGCAAACAGAAGTGCTTCAAATCCATTGCATGTGCAGACATACACTGGTTTAGTATGGTTCAAATTTGTAAAAGCTAAAAATTCTTAAAACTATGGCTAAAATTTCATTGTATTTTCCTTCTGGGTTTCAGCCTTTTCTACCCGGAGCCTGCAGGTTGGGCTACCTTCTCAGAGACCCAGCATATTAAACCCAGACTCCACAAGTAAAGCTGACCATGACTAGTTCATTTCAGTATGTTCTCACAGCCACCAGAAGCTGCTGCTAGTTCATCTGAGAACAGAAAAATCCTTTGATCAATAGGCTAGTACTTACAAACCTAGTTAAAGTGGCCGCTGCTCACTGCTTCTGAGACACGCCTCTATCCAGCAGGGAACTGCTGCTCCTAAGGGCCCAAGGAACTGAAGTGGGCTCATATCTGCAGTTCTGGATCCTTGGACTGTTGCAAGGCAGCATGTACCTTCTCTTCTACACTCATTCTTAAATTTCTGGGTGCATGTCTCCTGAATTGCAACCCTTACAGTTATTCTGAATGACATTGTTGTCTATGAAATTGACCATCTAAAGCAGTGGATTCTCAGTTCTTTCCCCTTAACCTCATGGACCTGCAACTCAGTGTCATTTAATGAATCGGCTCTCATGGTTAGATCTTGCTCCTTGCCATCACCTGCACAATCTCACCTCAGATATACTAAATTAAATCATTCAACTCTGTAACTATAGCCTCCTGACTCTCACCTATCTTAGTTTTCCCAACTCTCTTGTTCTTACATATTTTGGGAACCCCGAGTGCCTACCCCTTATATATATTCTCTTTTTCCCTAAACTCCTCCAGCATTCACTTCTCTCTTTGTGCTCTATTATGTGCCAGCATCAATGAACATCTAATGCAAGTCCCTCTGCTTCTTGCCATTAAAACCACAGGCTCACCAACACCTTTACCATTCTTTCCACTTCCTCTCTTGTTGGAGTTGAAGAGTTACTTCACCCTCTGTTTGGGGCTGGTCCCGCCATTGCCATCGGATGTTTGGATCTCATTTCGTTCTGCTTTCTTGGCAACACTAATCTATTGGTTATAGTACTTCTCTCTGTAGCTTTAAAGTTCCCTCTCCTGTACGTTCTATATGAGATTTAAACATCATCAAGTCTCTTCTGTCTTAAAAATGATAGCCCTCCTGTCCCTTATTTTCTTTCATCTGTATTTGATCTTTATCTGCCCGCTTCATGGGAAAATTTTATAAAAGAGCTATCACACTTGCTGACTGTTTTCTCATCTCCCTCTAGTCTCTGAAACTTTTTCTTTTATCATAGTCACCAGTAGCAACTTTTTGATAAATATAATGTTCTTTTTATAACTTGGATCCACTGGCAACATTTAACATAGCTCATCATTTACTCTTTTTGAAACACTCCTTTTACAGGATTTTTAGTGCAATATTCTTGCCTGGATTTTGGCCTGTTGTTCTTGCTGCTCTTTCTCAGCCTCTGCAGTTGCCAACAATATAATTTGTTTCTCAAATACTAGGCCCTCTTCTCATCTCCCCTTTCCTCAATTAGCTTAATGACTCCTGGCTTCAAAGGCAAAATGGATGTGGACATCTCCCAGATCTTTGTGTTTGATTGAAGGCTCTTTCCTGAGCTCCAGACCTGTGTATTCATCCACTTATTGGACGTGCATAATTGCAATTTTTATTGGTACTGTCAAATTGCAAGTCAACTTATTATCTACTATGGAACACTTCTCCTGGAGTATATATTTAAGACAATAGGATCACTAACTACCCAGTTGCCCAGAAATATGGAAATCATACAAAACTCTTAACTACTTTTAACTTTCCCTCTCAGAAGAAACCAGATGCTAAGATCTGTTGATTCTACTTCTTAAATATCTTTCAAGCTTGTCCACTAGCTCTAGTCACTGAGAAACTGCTGTCTCAGAAAGAGCCATGGCTTTTCCTGCCTTCAGTCACTTTTCCTACTACAGCTAGAAGTCTTTCCAAAATCTTAATATCTAACTGTGCTACTACCTGTCTTATAATGCTCAATGTCTTCTTATTGCTACTATGAGAGCATAAAACCTCCTGTCCATGTATTAAAAAGCTTCACTTTGGGGTGTTTATTCAAAGAAACCCAAAACACTAATTTGAAAGAGTATATGCACCGCTATGTTCATTGCAGCATTATTTACAATAGCCAATAAATGGAAGCAATCCAGTGCCCATCAGTAGATAAGTAGATAAAAAAGCTACAATACATCAAAATGTTCCCTGTATCCATGATTATGTCTCTGTTCTTCTTATTAGCTAAGTTTGTTTTTTAGATTCAATTGTATGGAGAGCATTTTGATGGTTGCTAGATGGGAGTGGAGTGTAGGGGAATGAGTGAAAAGGTGAGGGGATTAAGAAGACAAATAGGTAGTTACAGAATAGCCAGGGGGATATAAAGTACAGTACAGGAAATGGAGTAGCCAAATAACTTATTTGAATGACCCATGGACATGAACAATGGTGTGGGGATTGCCTGAGGGAGTGGGCTGCTTGGTGGAGGGGGCAAAGGGAGAAAAATTGAGACAACTGTAGTAGCATAATCATTAAAATATAATTTTAAAAAAGCAATGATACATAGATACAATGGAATATTTCTCAGCCATAAAAGAGAATGAAATCTCACCATTTGTGATAGCATGAATGGATCAAGAAGGTATTGTGCTAAGTGAAATAAGTCAGAGAAAGATAGATGCCATATGATTTTACTTATATGTAGAATCTAAAAAATAATATAAATGAACAAACATAACAGAAACAAATGCATAAATACAGAGAACAAACATGATTGCCAGGGGGGTTCAGAGTTGAGGAACTGAGTGGAAGATGTGACAGGATTAAGAAATACAAATTGGTAGTTACAAATCAGTCACAGGGATGTAAAGTACAGCATAGAGAACATAACCAACAACTGTGAAAACTATGTACGGTGCCACATGGGTAGTAGAAATATCTGGGGGGAGAGACTCTTTGTAAAGTATATAATTATCTAACCACTGTGCAGTACACCTCAAATCAATACAAAATAACTGAAAGTAAACTGTAATTAAAAAAGAAAAAAATTTAAAAACTTTCATTTGCTCATGTTTTCCTGAATGCTCTCCCTGACTGCTCTCCCTGACCCCATTCTTCTTCCTTCTATCACATCAAATTAATTAGATCTATTTATTTATTTATTTTTAGAGAGAGCAGAAGGGAGGGAGAAAGAGAGGGAGAGAAGCATCAATGGGTGGTTGCCTCCCTCTGCTGGGGACCTGACCTGTAACCCAGGCATATGCTTTGACTGGGAAACCAACCCCAGACCCTTTGGTTTGCAGGCCAGTACTCAATCCACTGAGCTACACCAGCCAGGGCTAATTTTCTTTATCTGAAGTATTTGTTCTTTTTAAGGCCCAAGTCTTTGCCTATTGTTTACAATATTTTTCTCCCCCTACTTCTTCCTTAATCTTTTTACCTGCTAAATTACATTTCATGACTCAACTTAAATGTATCCTTTTTTCAGAAAACATTAAAAGATTTAGTTATTTTAGAGAGAGAGAGAGAAGGGAGAGAGAAGCATCAACCTATTACTTCACTTATTTGTGCATTCATCGGTTGCTTCTTGTGTGTGCCTTCACAGAGGATCAGGCCTGCACCTTTGGCATATTGACATGACACTCTAACCAAGTGAGCTAAATGGCCTGGACTTAAAGAGGCTTTTCTAACATGTGTTCACCAACCCACCCCACATTGTAGTTTATGGTATTCTTGTTACAGCATCCTGACCTAACTAAGACATCTATGTAGGAGACAAGGAATGTGGGGTTTGGAGCTTGGCATATTTCTGGATTTCTTTATAACCTGGATATTTAACAACTAAACAGTTAATTAGTGAAAAAGAACAAGTCTTGATAGTAAATATAAATACCCACTAAAACAATCCGCAGAGTGATTACAACAAGATTAGACACCCCAAAGAGATAATCACATAATTTTCAGATGCAGAAAACCTTTAACACTATTTATAACTAAAACATCTGGCAATAGCCAGATGTTCTACAATTTCCCTCTAGAAGAAAAAAAAGCCATAAACCATTATTAGAGAATGTAATTTTAGTGTTTTTCCCCTTGAATAACTATTGGTTAAAAACTATGCAGAAATAATGGCCATGTGGTTTAACTGAATTAAAAAAGTATATTTTGTGAAAAAATATCTACAAAATTCTATTAGATATTAAGGGAAATGGAGAACTAAATAACGCATTAACTTGAAACTAACTCAGTTATTGTTGAATTTGTAGTGTGAACAGGCAGATTACATATAAATAAGGACAGTAGACCCTTGCACAGCATGCAGGTTAGGGGTGCCAATTCCCCTTTGATCAAAAGTTCATAAAATTTTTGACTCCTCCAGAATTTAACTACTAATAGCCTATTATTGACCAAAAGCCTTACCGATAATATACACAGTGGATTAACACACATTTTATATGTTATATGTATTATATATGTACTATACACTATATTCTTATAACAAAGTAAGTTAGAGAAAAGAAAGTGTTCTTCAGAAAATCATAAGGAGGAGAAAACTTGTTTACAATATGGTATATATTTATTGAAAAAGTTTTCCTATAAGTGGACTCATGGAGTTCAAACCTATGTTCAAGTGTCAACTATAATAGTGAAAGACAAGGTAAATATTTCCTGTGGCTGAGACGTTTAAATAAAATTACATGTCCTAATTGATGCATTCATCATATGTAAAAGGCTGATTTAGTTTAAGTTCCTGGTGTGAAATAAATAGATGTTTCTCTGCTATCCAAAAGTAGAGCCTTCCTATGAAACCTTTCCTAAGCTGAAATGGCATAACATGAATAAGCAATTACCTTAGGACACGTTGTGTTAACAAAATAAATTATTTTATTTTTATTGTCGACACTATTATACATGTCCCATTTTCCCTCCCTTCGCCCACCTCCACCCAGCCCCAACCCCTCTCCCCTCTGGCCATCACTACACGGTTGTCTGTGTCCGCGGGTCACGCACACATGTTCTTTGGCTGATCCCTCCACCTTCTTTCCTGCAGTCCTCCCTTCTCTCCTCCCCTCTGACAGCTGTCAGTCTGTCCCATGTATCCATGCCTCTGTTTCTATTTTGTTTATCAGTTTATTTTGTTCAGCAGATTCCACATATAAGTCAGATCATATGGTATTGGTCTTTTTCTGGCTAATTACATAACATAGTAATCTAGTGAAAATAGGTAGGTAACGTAAGTTTTTCATAAAAGTGAAATTATGTAAAGCAAAATTTTAAAAATTGAGAGATACCTATATAATTATCAAACACTCCAGGAAACTTTAATATTTCATTTATATGTAAGTACCAATTCTTATTAATGGTTTGGTTCTTTAAATAAACTGTCTCCATACACGTTACCCCAAACCATGTTATGCTGATAAGAAACATTAAAATGATCGTTTTTTTTAAGATTTTATTTATTTATCTTTAGAGGGGAAGTGAAGGAGAGAGGGAGAGAAATGTCAATGTGTGGTTGCCGCTCATGCGTCCCTGCTGGGAACTGTCCTGCAACCCAGGCATGTGCCCTGACTGGGAATCAAACTCAGGCCTGTACTTAATTCACTAAGCTACACCACCCAGGGCCCCTAAAATGATAGTTTTAAAGCATTAATAAATTGATTAGTAATCTAAAAATAGTTTTTGGTGGAATCAAATTAATTTATTACTAACTTTTCTATATATTCTAATTTAAGAACATTTCTTAAGTTTTAGTCGTTATCTCTTAATCATACATAGTAGCAATGGTGTACATATTAGATAATACACATTATTAGGACTGAAAAGATGAAATAGGTGGGTAATTCTCAATATGCATCTACTAGTTTACAGTGGAATTTCTTATTAGATATCTGTGTAGATATTGGCCATGACAAAAAAGTTTTTTCTATGATAATACTTGTTAGAAATCTTCTCTTTCATCCATTTTCTGTAACAAAATTTCATAATTACTCTTATGTGAATTAAGAATTGTATAATGTGATGATCATTCACAAATTTGGTCAGTATGTTCATAAATGTGTATTTGTCTATGTCTACATTTGATTCTAAGTCTTTAGCCATCTCTCCATCTTTCTAAAATGATATCAAAGGATAAACACAACTAAAAATGTTACATATAAGATAGGGCTGAAAGAATGTCCAAAGATAAATTACCATGCAAATTTATTTTCAAGGTAGGCAGCCCAGAATATTAAAAAGTTAGAAATCATCTGCATAGGCAAATAAGAATATCAATTATGCTTGGGGCGAAGAGTTTGATTGCTGATTTCAAAAGCTTTGGTTAAAAAACTTGATCAAGCCACTGCAAGGCAAAGCAGCCCCTTGAATTGGAAATTTGAGTCACACAACTACAACCTATTCATCTGCTTAACTGCCCATGAACCAGGTTTCCAGACTTGCTCTCAGCATCTGTAGAAACAATGCAAGTCAAGGCATGGTACCAAGCTCTTTTTGTAGAAAGGGAGGCAATATATATCTTGTCAAGGATGCTGGGGCTTCACAGTTAGTTTCTCCAACTAATTCTTCACTAGTTTGGCTAAAATAACATGCAAGTTAGAAAAAGAAGAAACCTAAATTTGGGTTTCAGAAGTCTAATTCAAGAAACTAATTAGAGTGGGGGAAACTTGTCACTTCTGCCCTGACTCAGCTATTTATAAAGTCTCTTATTCATTCCTTCTACATTCTTCAGAATTTGTAGTCACTGGGGACAAAAAGAAATGAGACTTGGTCAATGTCTTCAAAATTTCCCATTTTAACTTAAAAATGAGGTCTGGAGGTGGACATTCCAAATGTTTATCCTAAAGAAATAGGATTTACCATCTTTGTTTATATTCTCAAATTGGCAATAGCATTCATGTATAAAAAACATGTCTATAAATTATATAGAATTATTTATTTTTAGTCATGGATATCTTTATACAAGCATATTTTCTTTCCACACTTGAGTTCACACACATACTCATGTTTAATTTTTTTCTGAATCTAATTTTTGATTGCTGTTTATAGTACATAGAAAATCAAGGTGCACACTTTTATGCTTAAAACTGCATCTACTTGCCCTGGCTGGTGTGGCTCAGTGGATTGAGTGCTGGCCTGTGAGCCAAAGGGCTGCCGGTTCGATTTCTAGTCAGGGCACATGCCTGGGTTGCAGGAGGCAACCACACAACCACACATTGATGTTTCTTTCCCTATCCCTCCCTTCCCCTCTCTCTAAAAATACAAAAAAAAAAAAAAAAAAAAAAACCACCCCACAATAACCAACCAAACAAACAAACAAAAAAAAAACTGCATCCACTCATTTCCAGAAACTTAAAGGTTCTCCAGTATTCAGAGAACTGATTTTACTGTGGGACCAACCTATGGAAACATATTTTCTTTTTTAAGAGATAAAAGCATCTAACATAACTACAGATAAGCTGAGGAAAGCATTTTATGACCTGGATTGCTATTCTGCATGTGTGGCCTCGAGTTTGCTTTAGTTAATCAAGGTCATTGCTTCAAAATTTGCAGCAATGTGAAGCCTTTTCTCCTCTTTACATGATTAACTAGCCCAGCTTCTTGTGTTTGTGAGGGAAGCTAAATATTTTTTTTTTACATTAAAGATATGACTCTATGAACCAAAAAGGTGACAAAAGGAAAGTGTCACAAAATCACAAATGTCCTATGACAAAGGCAAACTTCATGCTCTACTACCATAATTCACTTATGAAGCCTCAACTGTTTAACCATTATTTGTAGTCTCCTATTGTTACAGAACAACAGAAGGTCCGTTATGTCTGCTACCTTATGGAAAGATGCCTCTCAAAGCCAGAGATTTGTGAAAAGGAAAGGGAATGTTTATTTAATGCTATACAGAGTTAAAGTAGTGACTTAATGTCTTCATTAAAATATCAAAGTCCTTTAGGATACCCACAGATGCCCACAGTGCTTCCTATCTCCCTCTGCCCTAATTCAGGGTACTGTAATTCAGGAAGAGAAGCACACGTCCGGGATCCAGGCTCCTGATACCATCCAGCTGTGTTACCGTCCAGGCAGGATCTCTAATTAATCCAAAGCCATATGGCACCTTCTCAGGGCCTACTGGCAAGAGTCCTTTCCCCCTTCTTTCAGGCAAAATCTCTCTTGCTCCCAGGCCACGCAGCCAAAGGGAGCACCCCAAAGCCACATGGTCCCTCTTTGACCAAAGCTGTGGGGAAGGGATCCCCACTCTGGCAAAACCTTGTGGCTCTCCCTCTTCACCAAAGCTGCAGGGGTCTGCACTCTGGTGAAACCGTGTGGAACTTCCCCCTCTGGCAAAGCTGCTAGAGGGTCTCCACTCGGGCAAAGCCGAGTGGCAATTCTCTGCTAAAGCCACATGGGGATTTTCCCTCATAGGGCTGTGGGTCCTGTACTCTGGTGAAACTGCATGGATCTTTCCTCCCAATGGCTGCTGCATCTCAGTTTAAATCCCTGCGCCAAATCTCTTCTGTATCCTTATTTCCGACTCCTCTTACAATCAGTTACACCTGCCAGCATTCCCGTATATTTCCAAGGTTAATGGGATGCCATTATGAGTCTGGGCAAGTGTGTCCCCATTTTCTGGAGCCAATCTTCTCCAAGATCCCACGCAGGCACTGTAACTTGGGGTTCCTCCCCCAGTTACGTCTTGGGGGGAGTCCTTTCCATTCCCCTGGCTCAGAGCATGGTCACAGCTATTTAACACATCTAAGCTCCCAGCCAAAGGCTATAGATATGTTAAATGACCATGCCATGGATTAGCAGCTCTGCATGTCCCTGCTCCCTGTGTCCCTTCCCCCAACTCATACCTGTGGGGGAAGGGGTGAGGACATCTTATACATCCCTCTAATGTTTCCTGGACACTCTCAGTTTGGGGCCCCATTCTAAATCCCTATTTTTGGGGCCCTTCTCCTGGCTGCACCCTGCATCACTATTGCACATTTGTAAAAGTACATTGGGAAGCCTGCAGAGGAAAGCAGTGAGGAAAAATCTCACCCTCAGGTAAATTATAATTACTCTTCTGACTGTAGGGCAGGACAGCAGTCTGCGCAGACACCCAGGCTGATTCAGCAGTGTGACTCATTGCCCCTGAGGGCTGGAGAGGGGCAGAGCTGTCTGGGTGACTTACTGAGGGGACAGCTGTGAAGTGACAGATGTCTGGCACCTTGGGGAAGCTTATGTTTTGTTTATGGAGCAGCTTCTCTGAAAAAAATGGGATTTCTTCTTTTATACTTGTATTAGCAGAGCCTAAAATCGCACTTCTCCTTAAATAGTACATGATTTATACATTAAGCTAAGTAATTTTCCTCTTTTCTCTTTATCATGGAAGTAATTCAAATAGATGCCTTCCATGGACAAACTCTCCTTTCTGTGGCTTTGTTTACTTACTTCAAACAAACTATGTAGCAATGTGGGTATTATAGAAAGGTCAGTTTTCAGGAAAATGAGGAGAGTTTAGATTCTAAATACGTTTTCACTACCTGAAGCATCTGTTCCTTCCTTCATTCCTGAAATTCAAACTAACCCCAGGCCTTGTTCCTATGGCTCCACAGTTGTTGTCAGAGTTATTTCAACTACAAACAAACTTTGCAATTCTCATGTTGTTGTGTAAGCTTCTTAGTTTTAAGCGTCATCTTAGGCTTTTCTTCTTTTTCTCTTTGATCATGTGCCAGAGAAATCTTAAAAGGCAAAATGAATTTGTGGTGTTTTCTTATTTTTAACATTGCAGCTTTAAGATGGAAATATCAGAAGCGTGGGAGACCTTTACCAGGTAAAAGTGGCAGTCAGTGGCTGCAGAGACACACATGGCTGTGTATCCACATGACTTGCATATCTGTATGACTGCATATGTGTGCGTGTTTATGATGTCATATCTTCACTTTCACTGGTGAAAACTTTTAAACTGGAAGGTAATGTAGAGGCGGGTAAGAAATAGTCTACAAATTAGAAGGTACTTTTAAAAGATAAGAATTTTTTTGCGCTAATGTTTGAAGGGGCAAATGCGATGGCACCTTGTTTGTCAAAGTTGTAAAGTTCCTGTAGAAAGAGATAACATTTTATATAAAGGAGCTCTTTACACAGTAAATTCTCATGCAACTTCTTTTTGGCAATGTTTAAAAATATGCACTGAGGGTGTCAGAAATAACAAAGGAGAGTACTAGTTGGATGTATGATATCCAGTTTAACAAAGGAAATGCAAACAGAAATGAGGCAAATTGGAGGTAACACTGTTTTTTTTTTTTTTTTTTTTTTTTTGTAGATGTCATTTGGAATTTCTTTTTGTCTTCTACCTTTCAGAGAGGGTAGGAGAGCCAGTCTGTGTATTGTTTTATAAGAAAATGTTCTAAATGAAGGCTCCTGTGGATTTGGTGTTTTCAGTCCTTTTGATTGTTGGGTCAAAGTCTGGGCAAAGCGAGCAAGGAAGATCCTATCTGGCACAGTTTCAGATCTCCGACTGGCGGTGTGTCAGGCCCAGGCTGAGAGCAGGCTGCCACCTGCTGCTATGAGAAAAAGCGGCACATTGGTCTGTAGGATGGTGAGTGTCTTCTCATTGGCCTCACCAAATTCTCACTGCAGCATTAGCCCAACTTCGGCATTCACCTCTTTAGAAGTTTTATTCAGAGAAGAGGAAAAATATCAAAAAGGAAGAGATTGAAGAATTATACTATATTTTAAGGAAGAAGAAAAGCAAGAGGGTGTTTTAGTTTCAAGCGTAATTTGAAGAGAGGCTTGGTGGAGTGGTTTGATGGAGCCGAATAGGCAGACACTATCAGGTACAAACGATAGGGACTGATTTAAAACTTCAGTATAGGAGCTATGCTCTATAGTGATGTAACAGCGAGGGTAAACATAGCTGCAAAGCTTTCGGAAACTGCTCCAGTCTAGGAGGATATGACGTGATACCCATTTATCAGAAGAAAGTTGTTGGCTGTTTACTCTAAGGCCTTTGACCTCTGTATGTATATTACAGCTTGGGTCCAATCTTTGGACACTTTTTGTTTGTTGATTTTCTTTTTATAGAATTAAAAAAGAACTGCTAGCTACTTGACTATGATCCAAGCCATGATTTAAAAAAACTAAAGGCTAAATTAACCAGATTTCAGTGGTGGGAGGGCAAAACATTGAAATTATTTTTTTCCTGTTTTTCTTGTTTGTATATAAAATTATTGTATGTGCCTTTTGGTTATGAATTTCATTTTGGTATTTTTAAGGCTCTCAGGAAAAGTAGTGTCAGAGACCCAAACGGTTGCCCTTAGGCAAATCCAGGAGCAGGAGAGGCTCAGAGCAATTAGTTCATATGATTCAATATAGTCATGGAAATTCTCAAGTCTGACTCTCCAATTTTAAATTAGAGGAAAAGAGGAGTTTAGGATGTTGAAGTCAATAGACTGTTGTCACAGAGATATTTAGGGGCAGAAGGGGGTAAAGCATCATTTTTCCTGAATTTTAGAGCTTGTCCTTTGTACCGTCCCACAGTTCCCCTTCAAGGACAAGGCATGATGATCAGAGGTGCACATTTTTTTCTGCTGAAAAATATGTGGTTCCAACTATTAAAAGGACAAAGGCTATTCTTAAGTGATGGTTTTTAAGGGAGAAAACAGATGAATTTTTAAATTTGGAGAAGAAATTGTCTTCTTAAAACAAAAGGGCCCCTGTAAACTTACCCTGTGTGGACCACAGAGAAGTGGTGGGGGCAGCACACATATAAGACATGGGGTGAGCCTTCAGCACGCCACTGCATTGGGGCAGCCTTGGAACACCTTGCGATTTTGTTCATCCTCTTCACAGGTGTAATGTGCACTTGTTCTTTATTTGAGAAAATCTCATTCTGCCGCAGATAACAAGAATACATATGAGCTGTATGAATCTCTTAAGATGTTTTAAGTATAAATAAGTAGCAAGTAGAGTATGTATCAAAGAGATGGACCAATAGATAATGAATATTTATGAGTCACTTTAAATTATACATTAGGAAATTGAATGCTCATATTCAGATACATAAACTATAGAAAGATACTAAATATTTAGGGTACACTAAATATACATAAACACTCAATATATGTGAGGTCTTAATTTGGCCACTCATTTGGTGACACCATTTTGGTCTCATGTGCTGTCTCACCAAGAACCATAAAAGTAACCCATGGCTGTTCACCAGGTCAATTGTTCACTAGATGTGACCAAATGGTCTTGTCCCTATGCCTTGCCAATGTGTATCACCGGCCCAGGGCACCTTCTGTTCATGGACACTATTGCTCACATCTCAACTCTAATTCTCTTAATCACACCATTGGAATGTTTGGGAAGCTGATGTTGCAGACAGAGGACCAAGACCTATAAACATTGTGATTCAAGTAGTGCGCTTGTACCATATCATACCTGTATTGGCTCACTTTATCTCTTTCTCCTGCCTTTTTATTTTACATTCCACTAATAAGTCATGTCATTTGAACATTTTTATTTGGTCTATGTGCTATTTCTGTTCTTTTACCTTTGAAATAATGTATTAGCTTCCTATTGTTGCTGTAAAAAAATACTACAAACGTCAGGGCTTAAAGCAACCCAAATTTATTATCTTATAATTCTGAAGGTCAGAAACTTAAAATGGGTCTCATTGTGCTCAGACCTGGGTGTGAACAGGGCTGTGTTCCTTCCTGGAGGTTCTATGGGAAAATCTCTTTTGTCGTCTTCTCCAGCTTGTGGAGCCTACCCTCATTCCGTTGCCTTTGGCCTCTTGCCTCCTCAAAGTCATAGAAGGCAGGTCAAGTGTTTCCCAAAGCCACCTCTCTGGTTCTGATCATCTGCCTCCTCCTTCCTGATTTAAAGATTCTTGTGAATCACATTGGGTCCTCTTGGATAATCAAGCATAATCATCTGATTTTAAAATCAGGTAATTAGCAACCATAATTCCATCTGCAACCTTAAGTCCCCCTTGCCATGTAATATATATATAATATAAGGACATGGATTAGGGCATGGGCATTTTTGAGAGGTCATTTTTTACTCATTCTTTCATGTGACTACTAGATTCATTCACTTAACAATCTTTCATCCATGTAATATTGATTAAGTACCATGCACATCGCTGAGCTAAGGAATCCTCTTCCCAAAGTCTTTCTCCTCCGTGGCCTTCACATAAAACCATAAAACGTGCAGCTTCATCCTGCCTCTTCCCTGATATTACCAGGAATCAAGGAGCTACAGGTGAAACCCTGAACCCTGATATCAGTTGGTGACATTAACTCTAAGCCAGAGTGACCAGCAATCCCTGTTTGCCTGGCACGGAGGGGTTTCCCAGACGGAACCCAGGCCTTTGGTGTTAAAACTGAGACAGTCCTGAGAACGCCAGGACTTCAACCCTCCAGCCTGTCCCCTCAGCCCCATCCACCAGCCCCTGAAATTAGAGGCATCTTTTCAATGACAGTCAGCGTT
This sequence comes from Anoura caudifer, assembly GCA_004027475.1. Classification (NCBI taxonomy): domain Eukaryota; kingdom Metazoa; phylum Chordata; class Mammalia; order Chiroptera; family Phyllostomidae; genus Anoura; species Anoura caudifer. The sequence continues at coordinate 197,307 of PVKU01002020.1, read as the reverse complement.
GGACAAGGAATCAGAAAGCCATGGCTCCGTGTCTTAAACATCCACGGGCTCGTGAGCATATCAACCAATCTTTCTGTTCCTAAATGTACTCCATGGCAGAATAAATTGTTTGAAGAGATTTTTACAAAGTTTTCTTTCAATTCTAAAATGCTATGTTATTTTCATGTGTCTATTTTTGGTGAATTGTTCCTTAGCAGCTTTGAAGGAGGTTACAGTGCTAGGGCCGTATTGTTCTTTTGTGACCGCATTCCTGACTAGCCATGCGCAGAGCAGTTGTTCAAGTTTCCCCCTGGTTTTGGGCTAATTATATAGAAAGTACCTTGACTTTTTCTGGAGCCTTCCCAGAGTCAAGTAAATATTTGAAATTTGGGGCATCTAAAGCTTTTAAATAGGTTGAGCAACCATATAATTAGGCTTGAGTTTCTCTCATGGCCTTAGGCATAGCTTACCCCAAGATGTTCCAAAGTTCTGTAAAAAATCATGACATGTTTATATGTGCATTTGTTTCATAACCACTTTTCTTTTTTTCTGTACCAAAATGGAACTATAAACTGCTGATTCAATAAAATACTCTAGAAAGCCAATATCTTATTTGGATATAGCAAAAAGATAAGCAAACTGAATTGTTTAACAATATATGGATAATTATGGCATTTATAAAAACAACTGATCATCATCTTTACAGTGTGAAGTTAGAATATATAAATTTTGGGTTAGAAGTAAGAAAGGGAGAGTTAAAATTTTGTTAACAGGAGTCCTATCATATTATTTATAAATGTACATCCTGCAGAAAAGGGAGTGAGAAGAATGAAACAGACTGTTACAACTCCTGTGATTGTTAGGCAGAAAGGCCCTTTGCTATGTTAACTATTTAACTCCTGCCCTCTGCACACACTGTAACTTGTGTGGCCACCTCTTGCAACCCAAACCAGGCATTCCAGGCAGCCTTCGCAAGCCTTCTTTCTTTTGAGGTATACCGTGATCACCTAATTTGAAAGCCTGTGGACAGGAATCTAACAGGGAAGTCACTAAACACTTCATCTGTCTTCCTTAAACTTGCCTGTCCTGTTGTGTATATGAAGAAGTCCTTGACCCTTTCCTATGACAGTAGCAGGGAGTTGGGACTAAGCCAAAAGGTTTTATATAATTTATTTGTCACTCCTTTTCTACATACAATATCAACAGCAGAATAAAGGAAAGTGATGATGATCATATTCAAGAAGCGCTCATGAGATAGGTTTTTAAGAAGCATCTCAATATCCTAGGTTTACTGGCCCATTTCTCTGGCTTATATTGGCGAGCGTTTGAAGTGTAATTTACTGCCATTTGTTCCTCCATTGCCCATCAATTTCTTGCAGGCTTGAGTAATTATAAGATGGACATCACAGTAGCATTCTTTTAACTTGAGCTTTCTCTTCACCTCTTTTTTTCCCTATATTTTTATTGCTGACATTATTGCAGATGTCCCCATTCCCCCTCACCACTTGTTGCCTTTTCTTTTCTAATATCTCTTGCTGAGGAGGTGTCAAAGGTAGGAAAATGGGCCTTTAGAACTTAAAAGAAATTTGCCATATCCAAGACGCAGATAAATAGAAATGGTCAGATAAGAGTGGAATCACCACAACACACTGCTCAATGAGAGAGATGTGGGGTACGTACCTCTGATACACAGATGAATCTTGGCAATAAGCTTGAGGTTTTGTGGGCCTGTGTGGACACGTGAAATGAGAATGAGTTTCACCAATGGGTGGCTGATTTAAGACTCCTGAGGACTGAGAACCTCATGCGCCTCTTGTATATTTTGTACCTTTATCTTTTATTTATAGTTAGCACTCACATGCTCTGCTTCACTTTATCCATGTCTGCCATGTCTTAGGGTATAATTTTTCTTTGCTTAACATGTGTTTGAGTTTCATTTATTCCATCTGTTTTATATTCTATAGATGATTTGACTATTCCCAAGCAATAGAGAAAGTGCACATTACATCTTATTAGAAAATGTGTAGGAAGTTTATAGTCATTTTACGATAGGGTAAATATATGAAGCATACTTTTATGTCTTTATTTTTTCATAATCTTATTTTCCAAATTTTTCCTATGATACATTAAAATATCAATTCAATGATATGAATGTTTATGTTATTGTTAAGTGAAAGGCTTGGAGTTTAAAAAAGAAATGTATTACTCTATCTTATTATATTTAAATGAATAATCATCATCAGTATTTATTCAGTGTATGTTTTCTGAAAGGCTAAAATAACCATCTAATGATACCGTGTAATGGTAAACAAAGAAATACCTAATCACAAGCTGTGCTTATTTTCTAAATGAAGTAAAAAAGATTATAATTAAGGAAAAATGTGTTGGTTGTGGAGTGAGGGAGTGAAGAGGTACATCAGGGAAGGCCTTCTAAGAAGGTAGCATTTGGCCTGAAAAAAAAGAGTAAGGACACAAAGAGAGGGAGAAAGAACCTTTCAGTTTTAAATTAAAACAGCTATAAACAAATACTTAAGTCTGTGTGACCTAATACCTGTCATGGCTAAAAAGATGCAGAATATTTGCATAGTGCCCCTGTATTCTTCACTCACCTAACATCATTTGGAGTTTGTTTAGAACTGAGTTCAGATTTAGTCTTGGAGTTAGACACGACTTAACAAATTGCCTTCTCAATAAGATGACTGCCTTAAAATCTGGGATCTTCCACTTAACTGTCTTTTAAACAGGTAAATCGAGTGAGTACTTTTCACTGGTAATGTTGCCAGGGAGACAAGCCTGCCTTTTCTTTGAAGAACTACATTTGCCACGGGGCATTGCCCCACCCATGAGTGCAGAGCTTAGTTCTGTGGCAGGAGGGGTTAGAGGAGGGAGAAACAATCATTCTCTTTTCACAGAGAATATGAAATCTATTTCATTTAGAGTCTTCAAAAGGAAAAAAACAGTGCCAAAATATGCCTGATTTTGTAGCCACCCGCAGGCAAAATTCAAAATAGAAATAAAAGCATTTAGTTCAAAATTTTAATTAATTTGCTAATTAGTTGATTAATTTTAAACTTACTGTAGATTTCCTATTGTGAACCAAAAGCAGTGGTGTTGCATTTATTCACATGTAATTGACTGGTCAAAGTAATTTTACTTATCTCAGTAAAAATCTTAATATACTGGGGTTTATACCTTTAAAAACTTAAAGATTATAAATGATAATGTTTGATGTATTCCAGTTACTCTAACATTTATTTAATTTTTTCAAAAAGAACTATGTATTTGCAACTGCAAATGCCACTTTTTCTATTTATGAACATAGGTTTCGGACACTCTGTGCTTGCAGGGGGTGGCCAGCCTTCGTGACACTGACCCCGCCCGCAATGGCCTCGGGTCTCATGTTTTCTTGGCAGGTAGATGCAATTGAACTTTCTATTTTGTAGAGAAGTTTGCTAAGGAAACTTCTGATATCTACAGATTAAACTATAGATTAAACTCTAGTAGAAGGATCTGTTGATAAAATTTATATCTACTAAGAACTGGTGTAGGACCAGCACTGTCATGGATGCAATGGGAGATACAGAAACATGCATTAGCCCTCGCTGGCCTAGAGAGAACAGATATAAAGATCAGAAATTTATTTTTAGGAATATGTGTTTAAAGCCCATAAAACCTGAAAATTTGACATTCTCAGTCTCACATACCCAAATGTTCATTAACTTTTTTTCCTTACAAAATCCATGATTTCTCCACTGATATAGGAAGAGAGATAATAAGTGATGATTATTTCAGGGAAAAGGGAATATTTAAATTACTGTTGTGACTGTTGTGTGCTGAATGCATCTAGCTTTAAAGGCAGACCACTGATTTAGAGCTCTGAAATCCTATGGAGGAAAATGTACAGAAGCTATTTTAACCAGCTGTAACTACACTATGTGAACTGAGGGTATGTTGAGATTGGCTGAGTTGATCCCACGATATGAGCTACTCGTGGTTCTACCATAAAACCACCACTGATGAAAAAGTAAAGCAATCATTTCTAGCACCCCAAATGAGAAAGTTAAGGTGATTCATCTCTAGCACTGTTACCTGAAGACTGGGTCCTTATCGATGTCTGACAATAGGAAGCCATTTAAATGTGGGACAGAAACAAAGTCTAGCCACATAATTTGTAATATCTCTGAGCTAAGGGACTTAAAATTTTGGGGTGAGGGGCAGCATGAAGAAAAAGCTCTTGAAACTATTATAGAGTAATATAAAACTATATGATACAATTTCACCTTTAATGTAATTTTATCAATATATGATCTCCAGAATAATGATTTTAGGATATTCCAAAACCTTGCTTTCTAAATTAATATCTAGTTGCATTGACTATTAAAATATGTGCACACTTGGTACAAGTTATTTTTTAATTAAAGATTTTCATCTACGTGACTCTGTTTTATAACACAAATACACATTGATTAGGTAACCCCTATACCACCATTCAATGGGACCTAGCGTTCCCTACTTAACCCACACCTGCTCCTCTCCTGGACAAGGATGACCTCCTAGAGCGTTTGTACAGAGGACAGTGTGCTTCCTTCCTGATTTGGAGTGGGGCAGGCCACAGTCAGCTCCTCCCCTGACACCAGGTTTCCTGTGGTCACGCTACCACTCACCTTGTTCTCTTTGCTTTGGTTTCTGTCTACAACTATAGAATCAGCATTGTCCTTTCAACAGTGTTTTTGCCACTATACTAACTCTTAACACTGGGTTTTAATGTGTAACACAATTAATGGAAGTTTTGGGGTTAACTACAGGGACTTACAACATTGAGCAAGGGAAGTAGACCTGGAGATTAGATGTTAAGATAATTTTTGTGATGTCTAAGGACTGAAGATAAAGGACGCTCAACGTTTTTTTCTTACAGTGCAAATGAGTACCTCGTTAAAAATATCCTACCCACTGACTTTCCTCTTCCATTGACACATTCACCCTTCCTATTCCCACCGAGGTAAGCCTCCACAGCAGTGTGCTTGTAATTTCTGAGTTACGCAGTCTGGAATAACGACCTGTGGGGTTTGGAGGGAGCTTGGACAAGAAGAATTTGGGCAAAGTGCGTCACAGAGATTCTGCCTTTAGAATGGGCTTCAAGGCTACTGTCCTCGACCTGTCCACACCTAAGCCTGGCATTCTGATATTTCTTCCCAAGGAAAGACTCTGTATCACAAATGTAAAACAGTGCAAATAAGTGAGATTAATTTTTCTTCATGTTGGGGGGTAGAACCTTTTAGAAATTATATTGCAGTTAGGAAAATGTCCCTTTATATTAGTAAGATAAAGTTGTTTTCAGCCTCTGTTGTCTCATGCATAGCTTTCAGACTCTGCCTATGGGACTTGATTTCCCAAAAGGCACAGACATTTTAGTGTCAAACAAAGTAGCAGCTTTCCTTCCTTCACTTAACATTGAATGTGGAGACATCCCAGTTATGTTTTGAGTGCTGATTGGAAACAAGTATTATTTATTCCAGATAAGGCATCTCATTAGAGAAATAACAGGCCTTTCCCAGGGTTCCAGGGTCTGGACTTACGTGACTTGAGAAAATTTCAGTTAACCATTGTTGACTCTGCTCCTTCTCTGAGAATATCCTAGAAATTTGTGGAAAAGTGTAGACTCACTTTACAATCCTATTTTGGTTTCTGAAACCACAGTATTCTGGCTGACTTTGGACTCCATGGTATTTTTATATAATGTCATTTGGAGAGCTGCAAACTGATGTACAAGAACCGTTTTTAACCAGTGTGGCACAAGAACTTTCAAAACGTGTAATACCTGATCATTTAATCAGGGGCACTGACCTCTTTTCTCTTAGATTGTCAAATAAAAAAATAACAATAGCCAACTCAACAATAGCCATCCAGTCTAATTCTGAATGAATCAAAATTATACCCACTGTTTTATCAGATTGGCAAAAAAATAAGTTTGCCACAGAATTTCAGTAATTAGTTTATGTGTGGCATGAGATGAAAAGGATTGAAACTTGCTGATCTAGACCACCAAGAAATTTCCAAAATGGAAAATTCTCCACAGCCATAAATCCATCCACACAATATTTGAGGAACCTGTGGCATACCCTTTGGTATATTTCTATATGTAACTGTAAGTTTACCCAACTTTGCTTATGTCTGTGACAACAAATTGGACTAATGTAAACCTATATGAAGCTATTTTACAGTAGCCCTAGACCCTGCCACTCCTCACATAAGGCATTTTACCTTTCAGGGCAAACTCCAGTTATATCAGGATATATCCCAAGGTTGTATTCCACATGCAATCGAATCAAATATAATTATCACACAAGTATCTGCCAGGTCTCTCTTTCCTCATTTGGCTGCACCTTCTAAGTGAACTCAGCTGCCTGCAAAATCATTTAAAGAACTCGTATGTGTTTCCTGTCCCAGGTGGCCCAGCCACAGCACCTGACACTGCAGGATACAATCTCCGGCTGACCTCCAGTTCTTTGAGTAGAGCAGGGAGGCTGTACTTATTCCAGTGGAATGTCCTTTTTATCACATGAGCTACAATGTCTCACAAAAACCCCAATGATAACAGTTCTCTCAAATTCTAACGCTGTTTTATAATCTTATGACTTTCTGTAACTATATTTCTTTTAGCTTCTGGAATTAACCCGTCTAACCCAGAGGTTCACAGGAATAGATACCATGCCATCAGCTCCATCCCTCTTCCTCTCTCACCTGTGCTTCTTTGTTTCGACCACTTTAATTTCTCATCGAACTGAAGAAGTAGAGTGCTCACTCACTTTACAAGGCAATGATGTCGGGTGCCGTGTGTGCGTGCTTGCATGCTCACGCACGTGCGCATGTGTAAGCCAGAATATTTACACTAGCAGAATCTAAGATTTCTGTTCAACCAGTTAAACTTGTTATGCACACTTTAACCATGGTCCTGGGAACTTGTGAGTAATAGTACTGTTATCTAATAAATACTGGCTGTGAAACAAGGTAAGATTTATGGTTCGAATCTGTCTCGCAGATTGTCTTTTCTGCCATATATTTCCCCATTTTTATTTTTAATCTTGCCCATTTCTCTTTTTAATTTTTTTTCAATCCCAGCTTTCAGGCATTGGTAAACTCTGTCTTTCTCTCTTCTTTAACCTACCCTTGTTTACATTTACTGGGTATCTCATTATCATTCTCTGTCCCCCTCTTCAGGGTGTCTAGATGTCTCAAGATAGAACATTCTACTTTATTTTTGAATATTTGCTCTTTATTTCTCTTCAGCTTTCCTAAGATTTCTGAACTAATTAGTAATTTTGCTCTCAACATTATAGTCCAGAGTGGCTAGCATGCAGCACCTCTATTGAAGGTCCACTGTAGTTTGAACACTTCCAAGCTCTTGCTAGAGTAGAGGTTGCTAACCTGAGCTTTCTAGGTACATCGTCTAGGCACAGGCAGGACATAGACCCTGAATATTGAATTCTACCCATAATCAGAAAAATTAGGTATTGCTATATCAAATAAGATTATTGCTTTTGTATTTTCACAGCTATTGACAGGAAAGATAAAGATTATTTTTATATAGAATAGATCAAAAAGTAAATAAAGCTAAAATACACTTGAGAGACTACAGAATCCGCTGAGCAGTACAATTGCCTATTTATATTTTCCTTCCTTAGGCATCTCAAAAATTGCAAAAGTGCATGCCTCTTTGCCCAAACCTAATATCATATGAAAGAATTCCCTTAATTTTATTCATGTTGCTGAAATAAATTAATCCTTAAATTATGTATAGACTGTCTGATATCAAAGGATTAAAGGATGCCCCATAAAGGTTTAATATATAAATACAATCTAAACCCATAAATAAAATATATATCATTCAAGTATTAGTACTATAACCAAATCTATTTGATGCTCAAGAGGATTGAACAAAGAAAAAACTGTATAGCTCATGTGATGCATAAGCTTTGTTCTAAATATTTTATTGGGGCCAAGATAGGAAAATACATAGCTAAAGGAAAAGAAGATTTTGTTATATGCAGTGAAAAAGTAAAAAGGAAAAAGAGAGAATAAGAGACTGAGCCAGACAGCAGGAGTGTGGGTGCAGTGGGTGATGGAGGCTGAAGATTGAAGGGACGCTGACTCAGGAGTGGGAGTCAGGCACTGCATCGTAGGGTCACGCAGTATTTACATAGGACCAGATACAGATGAAAATACTTTTGTAAATATAGTCTGCAAGCCAACAGTAAAAAGTTGAAGTGCACAATACTTAATTTTTCAGAGTGCAAGAAAATAACTGACAAGTATTTTTAAGTGTTTATTTAAACATTTCTTATAATAGCAAACATTAGAAGCAATTAAAATGCCCAACAATACATCGCTTGATTAAATAAATTATGACACATTCAAACATTGGACAAGCTTGCAGCAATTAAAATAATGGCATAGCTTCCATTTTCATTAGCATGGAAATATGCTCATACTATTTATGTGTGGTAAAGGGAGGCCACAAACAGCACTGAAAACACAATGAGTGTGATATTACAAAATTATATTGTACATACACTCAATCATACATGTACACACAGATGAGCCTAGAGTAACAATGGGTTTCTGGGATAGTGAAATTAAAAGTAATACCTTTACTAGCTTTTTCTTTTTTACTCTTTTCAGTGTGTGTTTTGTAAGCTCTTACTCACAGTGACAATATATTGATTTTATCATCCAGGAATAATTGAACTAAAGGACAAAAACAAAAAGGATGAATGTGTCAATGTAAAGCAATTAGTTAAAATGGAAGCTGGGTATTAAAGCATATTGTGAGAACATTTGACATTTTCAAAAGATAACATATTATGAGGAGCAAATAATCTGTTCATTTGTTATTGTTTCCCTTCCCTTGAGAGCTCCAAGACTATTAAAAAATGGGTCAGAAGAATATAAGCCTGAATTGTTCACAAAACAAGGCACTTCACAAACCACCATAAAATGGAAGTAATTGCAAGATTTGTAGAATTTGTACTGAAAAGGACCTTGGAGGTTTAGTCCAGCTTCCTCATTTCACACATGAGGATGTTGAGACCCAAAAAGCAGACTTGATCTACTAAAAATAGTACAAGTTATAGAAGTAGAGATAAGACAAACATTTATCTTTTTAACTTGAAATTTGGACTCTTTTCATTGTCACAATTATTAAGGTAACGAGATGCCTTATTTCTATTTTAAAATGTTGAAGGAGCTGAGTGGATACAATTTACTGAGAGATGGCAAGTTTATGTAGGTTTTATGATTTCAGAAAAATATGAGTAATTGTCCCAGCTAACAAAAGCATAAGAAAAAATCATGACTGAGTTTATAATCTGCTTAGAAACTAATACATCTAGGGATGTGTGTAGATTCACATTTATACACAGAACAAACACACACACACACACAATTATGGGTTAATAAGTCAAATAAATATATCCTAAGTTCAAAGTAAAAATATCCACATGGCCCATTGTCTCTGTTTCATAGTGTGATTGTAAAGAAGAGGAGGGCCAAGGCCAAGTCTCTTGGGAATATAATGACCTATAATGGACTGCAAAGGACCTTGATTCTTTTAATGTCATACCAGAGACCTAATGCCAACCCCAGGCTTCTGGAGGAATGTGATTAAACCAGTGTGTTCCAGACTGTTTTGCTTGCAGTGGCCTTGTAATATAGTTTGATATCAGGTATCATGATCCCTCCTACTTTGTTCTTCTTTCTCAAGGTTGCTGAAGCAATTCAGGGTCTTTTTGATTTCTTGTAAATTTTTGGAATGTTTGTTCTAGATCTGTGAAATATGCCATTGGTATTTTAATAGGAATTGTGTTGAATCTATAGATTGCTTTTGGTAGTATGGACATTTTAATGATGTTAATTCTTCCAATCCAAGTACACAGTACAAGAACTGACACACAGGTCAATGTAAGGGAACAGAGATTCCGGAAATAAATCCATATTTTTATGGTTAATTAATATTTGGCAAAACGGGCATGAGCATACAATGAAGTAAACACAGTCTCTTCAATAAATGGTGTTTGGAGAATTGGACTGGTACATGTGAAAAATGAAACTAGGCCATGAACTTACACCATATACCAGGATAAACCCAAAATGAATAAAATACTTAAATTTAAGTCATCATACCATAAAAATCCTAGTGGACAACATAGGTAGTAAAATTTCAGATATTTCATAAAACAATATTTTTGCCAATATAGTTCCTAGGGCAAGGGAAATAAAGGGAAAAAAATAAACGGATGAGACTTCATCAAATAAAAAATACTTCTTTACAGCAAAAGAAGCCATCATCAGAATGAAAAGAGTCCAGACTGTATGGGAGAACATATTTGCCAATGAAACATCAGGTAAGGGTTTAGTCTCCAAAATATATAAAGAATTCAAATGATTCAATGCCAGGAAGACAAATAATCCAATTAAAAAATAGGCAAAGGACCGGAATAGACACTTCTCCAAGGAGAACATGCAGATGGCCCATAGATATGTGAAAGGATGCGGGAAATCACTAGCCATGAGAGAGATGCAAATTAAAACCACGGTGAAAATATCACTTCACACCTGCTAAAATAACTATCATCAATACATCAACAAATAAGTGCCAGCAAGGATGTAAAGAAAAGGAAACCCAGTTCATTGTTGGTGGGAATGCAGACTTGTGCAACCACTATAGAAAACAGTATGGAATTTCCTCAAAAAATTAAAAATGGAACTGCCTTTTGACTCAGCGATTCCACTGCTGGGAATATACACTAAGAATCCTGTAACACCAATGAAAAAGAACTTATGCACCCCTATGTTCAGAGCAGCGCTATTTACAATAGACAAGACTTGGAAACAGCCTAAGTGCCCATCAGTAGATGAGTGGACTAAAAAACCGTGCTACATTTACACAATGGAATACGATGCAGCAGAAAGAAAGAAGGATTTCCTATCTTTTGCAACAGCATAGATGGAACTGTAGAGTATTATGCTAAGTGAAATAAGCCAGTCAGAGAAAGACAAATACCATTTGATCTCATTTACAAGAGGAGTCTAATGAACAAAATAAACTAACAAGCAAAATAGAACCAATGGCATGGAATCATGGAACAGATTGACAGTGGATAAGAGAGGAGGAGGGAGGAAGGGACTGTTTGGAAAAGGATGAAGATTTGGTCCAAGAACTTATATGAAGGACCCATAAACAGGAGCAATGGTGTGGAGATTGACTCTGGAAGTGGGGTCAGGCTGGGCTGAGCATGACAAAAAAGGAAAAACTGGGACAATTGTAACAGCATAAACAATTAAAAACAAACAAACAAACAGTGCTTTCCCCTCATGCTTGGAGTGTCTAATTACAGACCTCTGCACTTCATGCACGAAGAGGACATGTGATAGGAAATGACATGTTTCTAGACTGTGTTACTGTTGGATGCAGTATAAAAAATTAAAATCAATGTTAAATGATAGTTCAAAACTATAGCTCTTGGGAGTCGAGGCATAGTGTCTAGCTTAGTTCTTGCCTTAGAGATGGATAACTGAGATTTACAGAACCTTCACCCAAAAACCACTCCCACCCTTGGCTCCGCCACACACATCCATGAGCACACCTTTCATGTGATTAATGTTTCACATATCTATTTCCTAAATTCCTTGTTAAAGTCATGACACATTAAATACACTTTATTTTTATCAGTTTACAAAATGATGTTTACAGAATCCTTGCTTGAGTGCAATCTCAGCTTCTGTAATATAAGCTCCTTTCCCCTTTAGTCTTAAGAAAGAATCCAGAGAAGCAGTGAATCAAAGCAGGAGAAAAATGCAGACCGAATGTCTTGCTACATGTTTTCGGGAAGAACAGAAATGAGGTCTGCCATGGTTTATCTGTCTTTTAATTGTCATCACATTGGTCAAATTAAAGTTATTTAGTTTTATGGGGTGGTTGTTAGTTATAATTCCCAGGGAATTCCAGTGTAATTTTGCACTGATGAGAACCCAGCTTGTGCCAAGAGTCGTATAGACAGCTTTTGTGTAACCTTCCCCTCCCTGCAATGCCACTTTCCAACAGCCTGGGGCCTCAGCACATGCTGCTGGCTCTTTAAGCCTCAGCTGGGCTCCAGAGAGAATAGTAGCTTTCTATGAGTGTCCACTCAGAGAGTCCCAACATCATCCTGAGAAAACCCCAAGTCTGCTGTTGAAAGTACTCAATGAACACAAAGAAAGACTTGTTTTTAATGGCTCATGAAATTGATAGGAACAACATGTTTCATTTTTGCCACAAGTAAAATTTGGAGGAGGCAGTTGAAGTAAATCCAATAAATTCTATCTTTTCTGGCAATTATGCTTTTGGGATCTCTGATGATACCTGAGTGTTAGATTTGTTTAAAACACCATTAATCAGTATGTTTCTTTCTTCAGTTGATTTATACAGAATTTAAATTAGAATCCCATATGGCTCTATAGCTTATACTGTTCTTTCTCAGAGAAATACATAATAATTAAGGGCTTGTATCTGTAAAGAAAGTCAAAATACCCTGAAGACCCTCTGAATAATATGTTCCTATTGTCACTATATTTTATGTAATCTCTGAAAATGACTTAAATCAAGACTACATTTACAAGAATTTTAAAGATGTAATTAGATTATTTTTAAGCCTGTGATTTGTGATTTGATATGAGTTTATTGAAATGTATTTTCCTATAATAAAACATAATTATGAAAATACATGCACATGTTCTCATCAATTGTGTCATGTTGGATAAGATACTTAACTTACTTATATTCCCTAACTCCTTCTCATTAAAAGAAAAAAAAAATGAATGACATAGACCTTACCTCAAAGAGGTAGATCAAATTTGAGAACACCTTCAGCACACAGCAAATACTCAGTCAATATTAGTTACTACTATTATTATATTTCCACATAAATGAAACTTAGTTTTAAACTTTTGGGAAAGTAGTATTTTAAAAAGAGGATATGTGTATCTTCTGTGAAAATTTCTGTGAAAAATACGTATTTCTTTAAAGTTAAAGAAAAATAGTATTTCATTTTCAAGATCCAAAAACAAAGAGATCTTAGGAATTCATTGGCGTAGAAACTCACTTAGTGAAATAGTCAAACTCAGAGGACCATTATTACCAAATACTAAATTACAACTGTGTGGGCAAAATGGCCATTAATGCGGTCATAATGTACTCAGAGTTTTGAGAAATCAGCAAGATCATGAAGATGACCAAAAAGATGAACTTCATATGAACTCTATTAACTGGCTGCTTTCTTGGTGAACATACACATTAGAGAATCCCTAATTTCACATCTATTACAGTGAACTTACAGGAAAGGAAGATAATTTGGAACAAATGTGCTTTTTAAATGACAGTCCTGGATGATAGGAGAAAAATGTTTACTGTAAGCAAAGGAGAAAAATGTTTCTAGATCATTTGTGTTATTTGACCTAGATCATGAAATCAATTTTAAAATCCCTTTCCTAAAATAATAGCATAATCTTACGTAGCAGAGGATGTGTGCGTGTGCTAGTGTGTAAGAAAAGAAAAGGCTAATTTTGTATTAAACTTTACTTTGGAAAACTTTCTATATATGCTCCTTGAATTAGGCTGAGAAGGAACGAATTTAAGGACTATAGTTTTATGGGGTAAAGCTAGAGAAAGTTTTTTTCCCTTTTCTATTAGTCAGCCTTTCCGCAGAGAAGAGAAACTCTCAGGTGCAAGTGAAATATCAACAAATGGTATTGTTGCCTCCTGTCTTCCACAGACCACATGGGTTTGGAAGAAATAGAAGTGTCTGGAGCCAAAGTCAAGATTTCCAGGTTTCCCTGGAATTAAAGCAAGATCCCATATGATTCGATGGAAGAAATGGGGTAGGGAGGTTGACTCCTACGTGGAGGATTGTTCTTCCTTGTGCAAGAAAGGGAAGAAAAGTGGGAAAGGAAATCTCAAACAGAGAGGGTTATACCCTGGGACACCAGACTGGACCCCAGAGTTGAACACAAAACCCTTGTTTCTAGGATGCCAGTTGGACTTAGTTGTAACTTCCGTGGACACAAGCCAGGAGTCCTGTGGCTGGACTTTACAAGTAAAGTAACTGATCCAATTTTCCAAAACATAGTGCTAAAACCAAGTACACTTTTGCATTTCAACGATAACATTGGCTTCTAACTGAATCTGTTTTACTGTAATCACTTTGTCACTATAGGTTTTTTGTTGGTTTACAAACTTCAATTAATTTTGAGAGTAGTTAGTGACCAAAGAGAGAAAGTTTTGTCCCAAAATGGCTTTTGCTTTAGCAGCCAGGGGGAACCCATCACAAAATGCCACCGTACTGGGCTGTTGTACATATTAAAAAGATATAGAAAAAGGTATTTGATAAATCACAAAATGATATAAAATATATAGTTAATCTTATATTCACAAAGTTAATTCCATTTTCTCACCTATTTAGGGATTTATATATTAATGCATTGTTATTTATTATATTGCAGACCTTTTTCAAACTCTAGCAGTTAAGCGGTGCTTTCTTTATTTCAGATTTTATAAAACGTCATAAGCTGTAAAAGTTCAGGCAATTAAAGCCAATTCTACATTGGTTTCTTATTAAAGTGTTTTTTTCTTTTCTCACATTTTTAAGAAAATTCACTTACTGCCCTGACCAGTGTGACTCAGTTGGTTGGAGTATCGTCCATAGACTGAAAGGTTGTGGGTTTGATTCCCAGTCAGGGCACATACCCAGGTTGTGGTTTTGATCCCTGGTGGGAGCAACAAGTCAATGTTTCAATGTTTCTCTCTCACATTGGTGTTTCTTTCTCTCTCTCTCTCTCTCTCTCTCTCTCTCTCTCTCTCTCTCTCTTCCCCTTTGCCCCCTTGCCCTTACTCTCTCAAAACAGTGAAAGCATGTCCTTGTGTGAGGATAAAAAATTTTAAAAATTACCTTACTGTATTGACTTCTTTAAATGATCAGTATGCTTATTGTTCTTGGTAGGTACTTCGGTTGTTAAAATGAGGATGATGTCGTCCCTGCCCTTAAAGAAAAGTATGTAAAAACTTCTATTTCCTATCCAAAAGCATTTTCTAAGTACCTGTAATGAATGAAGTCACAGAGCTTGTGAGGGGAAGATGGAAAATGACCATGGTTCCACTCTCCAGGAAGGGATTGTGTGGGGTCATGTGAATGTGCTGGTGGAATAACTCTCACAGAAGAAAGCCTGAGAGATTCCATTAAAGAGAGAGGGAAAGAGCACTTTTAAAGTCTAAGTCTAAGGAAATATCTTTAGGAGCTGGCACCAGAACTGGGCTTTTAAACAGGACAATAACTTTCAAAGAAGAATGTGGTAACATAAGTCTAGAAAGCTAGTTAAGACTCAAATTACAGAAAATGTATAAGACAAAGTAAGAATTTTAAACTACATTTCCTTTTTTAAAAGTAGAGGAAGGAGGATGTAGAGTGGGAATTAACAATTTTAAAATAGCGATATAACACATTTTTGTTTTTAGAAGAGATATCTGGTTTGAAGGATAAATTGAAGATGTGATCTAGAATAGAGAAATAAACTGCATGATATAACCAGGGAAAGGTAAATGTTACATTCAGAAAATGTGATAAGGGAAATTTAGATAAGAAAAAGATTCATAAGGATTGAAGTAATAGAAGTCTCCGTGGGGAAGGAAAAATTTATAATGATTATGGAAGCATTATCTATCTATTTGAGAAATATTTATTAAGCAGATAATGTAACAGTAACATTCTAGAGGCCCTCAAGTACATTACATTTTCGTAGATGGCGACAGACAACTAAAGAAAAATTGGAATTTAATGTCATAAGACCTGAACTACAATGTATTGAGGGAAAGGGGATATTTACATGATGTACATAGTCTTTTCTTAAAGGAAAAAGACATCTCAGAAGAGGATTAACCTGAATGATAGATGAGTTATCTGAACTGGAGAAGGGTGGAAAGAAAACTTGGAAGGAGAAACGTTGAAAAAAAGTCTGAGATGAGGGTGCTCAGGTCTCCTGGAATATTAGAGTTTTGAGAGGATTAGAATTTAGAGTAATCCCAAGACCGAAGATACTGTGGTGAAGAGATGAGTTTGATTAAGTCCTTAAAAATCTATGTTAAGGAGAGACAGGGGAATTGCAATTAAGAGTTTTAAGCAGGATCATAGGTATGTTTTTGAAAATTTACTTGGGTAGTGCTGTTAAAATGAATAGGATAGAATGAGAATTAAACTAGAATCATGAAAACTAGGCATAAAACTGTTTCATTATCTCACATGAGATATTGTACTAGCTTCAAAAAGGACATTTGTACAAAGAATGAAGGAAAGTGACTTTATACTATTGAGGATGTGGTTTCAAGTAGATTTGGTACTTGATTGGTTTGGACTAGTGCAAGAGAGGATGCTGTAAGAGTCAGAGATGACAATTGGGTTTCCAGATTGAGCAAGTGGGTAGGTGGTGATAGTGTTTAGTAATGTAGAAAACTGTAGGGAAGGAAAATATATTGAGAGAATAATTAAAGGTTAAGTTTGGGCATACAGAGGTTTAAGTGTGTGAAAGCCATCTAAGCTGACTTTGAACTATTGAAAAGAAAAATTAAACATGCAAGTTCAAAATTCAGAAAAGAAACTGAGATTGGAGAGATGATTCTGTGAATCATCAATGAACACATAGACATCTTTAACTAGGGAGTGTAAAATCCTTCTGCAACAGTAAGC
Source organism: Anoura caudifer (assembly GCA_004027475.1). Classification (NCBI taxonomy): domain Eukaryota; kingdom Metazoa; phylum Chordata; class Mammalia; order Chiroptera; family Phyllostomidae; genus Anoura; species Anoura caudifer. The sequence continues at coordinate 180,562 of PVKU01002020.1, read as the reverse complement.
AAACTTTATGTCCCTGGGTCCATGCATAAACATTTAGGGAGAGAATTCACAGCTTTCTGCAGATTCTCAAAAAATGTGACCAAGAAAAATGTTAATAATAAATTATTTATAGTAAATGGTAAGCAAAGATATGAAACTGAGCCGTATGACTCAAAATTACTCTCCAAATTGAGAGGACATTACTTGAGAAAATCCAGCAATGGGGAGATGGACTAAAGAAGAGGAATTCTTTAGAGAAATACTGAGGTTGGGTTGGAGCAAAGAAAAGATGTTGACTGGGGCTGTAGTGACTGAGGTGAGACCCGGTGAAGGCGCTGGCCACCAACGACACATAGAGTTAGACAGGGTGGGGCAACAGGGCACTGAATGGGCCAAGTGCCTAAAAATCACACACGCTGGGGTGCCTGTTTGTCACGTGACTGCAGTTCTCTTACACATAAAATAAATGTTACTGACATTCAGTTTTTAGCTTTTTCTTGTAACGACAAGAGTGATGGATGAGTCCCAACATCTTTATATAGAGACCTCTTATAGGAAGGTCCTAGTAAATCTATTTTTGAAAAAGGTATAAAGTCAATTTGATGAAGAAATATGAGTATTTTCAACAAAGTCTGTTAGAAAAATTGGTCACCCATTCAAATAAAATAAATATCTTACTATATATTTTATACCTTATAAAATATTAAACAAAATGAATAATACAACTAAATGTGAAATGTAAAAATATTCAACTCTTTGAAGAAAGCATAGGAAAAATCTTTCTGATACATGCAAAGACTTCTTATAGCTATTGCACATACAGCATGATCTATGAATGAAGAATTAAAAAGAACCCAGTAATTGATCTTAATTAAATTAAAAACTTTTGCTCTGTGAAAGACACTATTGAGAGAATAAAAGTGAAAACCACAAACAGACCTTTTATCGCAAATCACATACTTGCATTTGGGCATTACTTCAGCAGATGATTATGGAGCTTGGGAGAAACTAGATCTCAAAACTATTCCTAGAGGTCTGGGACAGAGGTTGCAGGAACGAAGGTACTAGTAAATTTCTAGAGTTATAGGGCTATGTAATCACCAGAATAAAAGCTGTAAGCATACCCTGACTTTCAATATAAAACTTAAAAAGTCAGCTGTTGCAAACAGAAGTTACTTAGAATGACAGCAAACATAGATAATCAAGTACCAAATTCACCACACAGTAGAGAAAAATGCTTGAAAAATGCCAACATGAAAGAGAATCCTTGTTTACTCAACAGAATAACTAACACCTAATGGCACCAAGTCAATAAAACACAGAAAATCTATAACAAATATTTATTCATAAGAATGAAAATATTTCTTTCAGAAAATGAGAATAGATTATTATGAAAAATAAATTATTCTTGTCCTTTGAAAGAAAATGTGGATGTGGTGGAAAATCATTACTACACAGATTGAACAACAGAATAATCATATGCAAAGTAAAATTTTTTCAACTCTATGATAAAAATAAGCATAGATTGCATAAATTAGGAGCAGAAAATGTAAGAGACTTGGAAGTTATATCAAAAAGGTCTAACATGAATAGAAGTTACTGACAAGAAAAACAGAGAGAATGTAGAGTAAAAAACAATTAATAAATAACAGATGAAATCTTACCAGAAAAAAATTAGTATATCAGATTGAAAGTTACCATAGATCTGGTAGCAAAAAAGATCAATGAAAGAACATCAATTATACAATAAAATTTTAGAGTACAAAATGTGTAACATAAATTGTTAGACTTTCTGACAAGAAAAAATAAGTTAATTTATGGAAGAACTACATTTAAACTAACCTCGGAGTTTTTATCAGCAACACTAGGAAAAAATGTTTCAGTATGTCCAAACTTTAGTGACAAAGTTATTTTGAAACTTGACTTTTGGAATAGCCCATATTAACTTTCAAAATGATTAACTAAAATAGATGTTTTAAATTTCATCAATCAGAATCATCATATTATAATATTATAATATATCAAGTATTATTTGAACAATTTCACAATATTTCCAATTTTTTTAATAAACCAAGAATTTTATAAAGTCACTATGTATCAAGTTTTGTCTCAGCATCTTTAAACATACTACAATATTTATTTCTCCAAAGTAAAAAGAAGAGACAGAAGAACTCAGAAATATGATTATTATCCATACTTTAAGACAGGGGTGACAGAAACACATAGAAGTTAGGTATAGTGACCAGTATCATGTACATAAAGGATAGTAATGGAAATAGGATTTAAATATAAGCTGCTTAAGTCCAGAACATGCACTTTTAGTGACTATGTCAAACTCTTGAGAGTTAGAAAGGAATCTAATATGCCAGAACACCTGGATATTCATATGGGCAAATGAAATTTTTACCTGCAGTTCACACCATCCATAAAAATTAGTTTAAGATGAATTGCAGACAAGCAATAACAATTTGAGAAGGAAACAATATATTTGTGACTTTGGATAACAAAGATTACTAAAATATGAAACAATAAAAATAATGCCTGAAAAAATGTTAGCAAAAAATACTAAATTTGATTTCATTTGAGTTAAAAATTGCTCCTTTTCTAAAATCATGATTAAAACAGTGAAAGGCAAGCTATCGATTGGAAAAATATTTTTGCACACATATATTGAACAAAAAGTTTTGTTTCGGAAAAAGGCAAACAGCTCAATTTTAAATAGATAAAAGGCTTAACTAGAGAGTTAAGTATGGCCAACTGCGACTTGTTTCTCAACATCATTTTTGAAGAGAGAAATGGAAATTAAAATCACAATGCGACAGTATTTCACACTCATTTGGATGTCTAAAATTAAAAAGAGAGAAGATAAAATATTAATGAATATATGTACCTATTAAGACTCTCAAACATTGATAATTATAATGTAAAATCTACAACTTTTCTGAAAAACTGGATGACAATTTTGATAAATACTTAAACGTACATCTATCCCATAATATGACTTTTTTCTAGATATTTACTTTAAAGGAAATTAAAATATATGACTTCAAAAAGGCTCCTACATAACAGCATCTTGATTCATAATAACTGATGATCAAAAACAATCCTAATTTCCATCAAGAGAGTGGATAAAAATATTGTGGTTATCCAAGCAATGGAATACTACTCAGCAATGAATAGAATGTGCTACTGATATAAGCAAAAGTAGATGAATTTCAAAAAGTTGTGTTCAATTAAATGAGGCAATATTACACACCTTATGGTTTCATTTAAATGAAGTTTAAGAACAGACAAAATTAATCCTTGGAGACAGAAATTAGCACAGTGGTTGCTTACCATTGTGCAATTGGCTAGAATGGGGTCAGAAAACTTTGATGTGAAGGTTGCATATTTGTTTGCAGTTACAAAATTTATTGAATTATTCATTTAAGATCTATTAGTTTAACTATTTGCAAATTTATTTAAACTTAAAAACATACTTCCTCATCTCCCCTGCAATAAAGCTACTTTGAAGTAAGATGATTTTCTATGGAGGAGATAAGTAGGGGAAATAGTAACTAAGTTTGACACCTTTGAAGGGGAAAGTGATTAGTGCTGATTAATTATAGACATTGTAATTAAAAATCAAGTGTACATATGAGTATTATATATCATAAATAGCATAGATATTATGTATCTAATAGACAACTAAAACTTGGAAATTGAAGCAAGAAAATACTTTCAAAACTACTATAGGTAAGGTAGGATTGAGTGGGGAGAAGAGCAAGAAAACAAGGTTAATACAGTTCAAAAGAAGGAGGGGAATAAGTTTAATTATATTAATATCAAAATAATATTAATATATCATTTTTTTCTGTTTAAAGATGTATACTACAGACCCTGTGATGGAATAATGCAAATTAAAACAACCATAAGATTGTGGGTGGTAAGCACTGTATGGGCAAACATAAAAGATTGATATTAGATATTGCCGAAGAAATAGGTATTCCTCTCAGGCACCGAGTTGGAACAACCTTCTTGGAGAATGATTAACAGGATATATCAAAATAAGAATTGCATGTAGTACTTCAGTATTTACTTTTTATGAACCTCATGTGCAAGCATGCAGACATACATGCAAAAGATTTATCTGCATGAATATTTATTGTGCAAATCTTTTACAGTAGTTGTAAACTAGAAATTATAAATTAAAAAGAAATAGAGAAACTTGTAATACATATATGCTACAGAATTTATTCAGTCATTATAGTAAAGAGAGAAATTTGCAGTAATGTAGACAGCCATAGATAAAGACATAAGGTCTGATGTCATTTAAGTAAACCAATATGTGTATGTGTACATATACATACATACACACACGTACATGCATACATACATACATACATAAGAAAGAGACAGCAGGGCATACACCAAAGTATTCACAATGACGTCTTCCTTAGAAAGGGTGTTCGCAGTTTTTAAACATAAAGATTTTCATGCATTACTCCATATGTTTTCACTGAAGTGAGAATATATTTATATTCTTTATATTTTTGCATTGTTTAAAATAGAAGAAAAATAAATCAAGCTGGGCATGGGTATTTAACATCTTAGTGGAAGGGAGCCTTACATCTGTGAGGTGGGTGTACCTGCCTCAATGTCTATTAAGTATTAGGGATTCCATTTCCATTGTTTCAAATATGAAATAAAATAGACAAATGCATTAGTGTTTAAAAGAAATATCTTGGGCAGGAGAAAGTTGTTGTTTTTTTTTAATATGATGACGTCACCTCAATATGTTTAAAGATTTAAGGGAAATAGTTTCTGCAGTTGTGGTGGGGAGGCCCTGAAGAGGTATGGAGAGTTGAATAAATGGGGGAGGGAACGCATGAAAGCTGTTCTCAATATTTTATGTAAATTCTCAGGGTTTTGGCAAGGAATGCTTTAGACTACCTTTCCAGAACTCATTTCCTGGAACTACACATGCTCAAATTACTCTACAGAAGCAGGTATTTAAAAGATATTAGCCATTATAAGCATGTTAATACAAATAGAAGAACCATGCACTCAGACTATGACACAAAGAAGGCAAAATGTAGAAATTTTCAAAGATAGAAAATGTTTCTATTGTGTTTTTGATGAATTATAGATAATGTGTTATCAATAAATAGCATACACATTTAAACCCTCCTTTTCGGATATTAATTCTTATTCATTTAAATGTGAATAATTCATTTTGTTTCTAAAAGTAACCATCAAATAATAAATCAAATTCAATAAATTCTAAAATGAAAAGGGATTAGAGGGTGAAGTACATTTTAGAATCTATCTAGTTTTTTTTTTTTAGAAAGCTAAAAAGACTCCTGGCTAAAGCAATAAACTAAAGCAAGAAACAAAAAATGTCTTTTTAAATTTTTCTTGAGAGAGAGAGGGGAAGGGAGAGAAAGAGGGAAGGAGAGAAACATTGATGTGAGTGAGAAACATCAGTTGATTACCTTTCCTATGCACGTGACCATGACCTAACCTGCAACCTAGGCATGTGGTCTGACTGGGAATCAAACCCATGACCTTGTGGTTTGCAGGATGACACCCAATCAACTGAGCCTTATCAGCCAGGGTCAAATGTAAGTCTTATAGTGGAATTTAAAACTTGACAGGGGCTTATTAGATCTCCACAAATCATTTTGAATGCCAGCCCTGTGCCAGCCTCCATGGACTGAAGTGAGACTTTGAAATGAACTCATCCTAGTAAGTGGAATGGCACTAATACAAATAAAGAGAGAAGAGTAATATGTCATGTCATTATAATTGATACAAAAGGATATAGAGGGTCAGAGTACGAAGTGAGAAGGAGGGTAATTTATCTTCCACGGGCTAGTACCTGAGTGGGAGAAATGAGGAAGACATGGGACTCTCAGGAAGGATTTTTCAGGCAACGGGAGCAGTGAGTCCAGAAGTCCTGAAAGTATGTCTAGAGTATAAAAAACAAACAGCAGTAACAAAACCCACCACCACCACCACCATCAGAGTTCAGCATATTTGGAACTCAGTGAAGTCTTTAGATGTCAAACCACATGGCGTGTAGATACTGGCAAAGAGTTTTGACCAGTGTCATGTGAAGACACTGAAGGTTTTGGAGCAGGGCAGTAGCAAGACCCAATTTGCATTTTTGAAATAATTGCTTCTGCTTCTCTGTAGAGGGTAGATGTAGGTCAAGACTGAAACAAATGCTTCCTGCCATTGTCCAAATGAAAGAGATGGTAAATGGGGCTAACATTAGGGGAAGCACACACCCCAGTTTTCTGGGAAGAGTCCCGGCTTGTACTTGTGGTCACCACATAATTACTGGTAGCACACTCCCTTTCACTCTCAAGGGCAGCACGTTATGTGGTCACCCAACTGAGAGGGTAACAGTGAAAGTCCTGTGAAAGGCAAGTGTTTGCATATATTTTTAAGGTAGAGCCAGCAAGACTTTCTGACGAATTATACTTCAGGTGAAGAGAAAAAGAAACTGAGAATGATGAGGAGGTCTGGAGGCTGAGAAACAGGATTTCTTGGTGGTGCCGTTGAAGGAGAAGTGTTAGCCCTTGGGAGAGAAAATGTTCCGGGGGATGTCTTAAGCTATAAACAGCTGCTGAAACTAAAATTCATGTGCAAGTAATTTGCTAAAGGAACCCTTCCCAGAGAGACTAGGGCAGTGAGAGAATCAGGAATGGGAAGAGGAGAAAGTCAAGCAAGGATTTCATGTCAGTCTAAGTCCCAGGCTGTGCCTGATCCAAAGGAAGGACTGGAGCATCTACATCTTAGGGTTCTCCTGTCTTACTTAAGGCACTTGGGCTCTGGGGCTAGGGGAGAGGAACATCAACTCAGGCATTATAGTTTCCCTGTGGCTTCTAAGCAATTCCAATAAGAATCGGAATTGCTTAGAAGAGCTTCCTTTTAAGAAGGTGCTATAACTTGAATTGTCCCCCCAAATCTACACATTGAAACTCTACTCCTTAATGTGATGATTTTTGGAGATGAGGCCTTTGAAAAATGATTTATGTTAGATGAGTTCACTAGGGTGGGGCCTTCATGATGAGATTAGTGGATTTATAAGAAGAAGAAAAAGAGGAATAGATTTCTCTCTACTATGTGTGCACACCACAAAAAGGTACCATCTGCAAGCCAGGAAGAGGGCATTCACCAGGAGCCATATCACTGTGCTCTTGGATTTACAAGCCTCCAAGACTGTGATAAAATAAATTTAAGTTGTTTAAGATTCTCACTGTATGATATTTTTGTTATGTCAGCTGCATTAGACTAAGACAGAAGTTTACAGGTATAAGCCTTCAGACTCAAAGCATGTCAAAGCTGGTAAGAGGATTCTCAGGGGCACTGGGTGGAGCACCAACCACAGAAAACTATAGTATCTACTATAGAACTAAAAGTCAAGAATTCACTTCAGCAGGCATTGAGGCATCTTAGATCATCATATTAAATAAGTAGGCACCTGGACATAAGACTCCAGCTAGGAGAGGGGTGAGGAATAAAAATAGAAGTGTCTGAATCAAACAGATGGCATCTTAGAGACTGGGCTCTCTGTGGCCATGCAGGCAGTGAATGCAGGCAGAGCAGTGCAGCACTGTGTTAGGTACTCAGTGAACCCGAAGGCTGTATAATATACAAACCGTGCCCTTGAGGAGACTTGATCTTGCTTGAAAAATAAGACAAGGCAAGGCAGAATGGCTCTGAAGGGATGACCTCTGTGGTAGATCTTCATAGTGCTATTCATTTGTTCTTGGCTATTTTATCTTATGTCTTTATCTATTTCTATATCTTTGCCTCTGCCCCTTTACATTGGAAAAGGTATACTCAGCATCTTTTTTCTACTCTAATAGAGACCAGAGGCTTGGAAATAAAGAACAAACTGACAATGACCAGACGGGAGTGGGGAGGTGGGTAACGGGGGAAAGAAGAGGAAGGCTCAAGTCAAGGAACATGCATAAAGGGCCCATGGACAAAGACAATGGGGGAAGGATTGAAAGTGGGAGGTGGGAAATGCATAGGACATGGGAGAGTAATGGGAGAAAAATGGGGACAACTGTACATGAACAACAATAAAAAATGCAGAAACATCATAAAAATCATACCAATTTTGGCACTAGGTAGTTTTAGACCAAAGATATGTAAATATGATATGCTATGATATTTTAAAGAATTCCCTGTGTTCTCAAATTGCCTCAAGTTAGTTATAGGATTCTCATATAAAGTGAATTTGAATAATTCTAAATAAAAGAAACAAAACCCACATAAGCAGATCCCATGCCTTTGAAGATAGGGTATGATTTACTAAATAAAGTAAATAGGCATGAAAAGCCTAGAAATACCCAACAAAGTGTTGGGTATTTCTGTTTGGAAGGATTAACTCTTAAATGGCTCACATGTCTATATATATTATTATGATGACATTTAATAAAATCTATTATTGTATATATTATTAATAACTATTAATAAGAGTTATTATTATAACTCTTGCCTTTGAACAAACAAAACAGGCTCTTTAGGCTAAGCTGTAATGCTTATTTCATCCCCATAAGGACTTAACTAGCCTTCGCTTGAGTGCTAACAGGAAGTTCAAGATTTCCATATTAGAGTACAGAAAACCCTCTCTCACAGCAGCCGCTGATGTCTCCTTCCCTCCGTCTGGAACTTTCTGAGGTGAGCCGGGACTGCAGAGCTCCATTCTGCTTTTCATTTTTCCTTTGGCCTTTACTTCATCAGTAGCTATTTGTACAGGGATTGGAAGGTAGTATCTGGGAGAAGAGCTGGTAATATACACTTCTGTGACCCTGTTGTAAACACTTTTCATGTCCAGCATTTATCCTATAACTCCTCACAACTCTATCAGTTGGAAAATGCTATTATTATATCCACTATATGAGTGAGAAATAAAAATACTAAGAAACTTGTCCGAGGTCACTGAGTGAGCTGGCGCTGAAGCCAGAATTCAAACCCCAGTCATCTGGCCCCAGAGTCAAAATTCGTAACCACCATGACATACTGCCCTTCTGAGGCAGGGTATTAGTGCTCCTCTACGTTTGCTCAGCTAAGGCCCCGTTCAGTAACTTCACCTGACAACAGCGAAGGCCACTTGTGATGGTCATTTTGCACTTAACTTCAAAAATGCTCAAGCCATCCCTTTTCAGGACAAAGGAAATTTATGAGACAGCTTATAGTCTCCATGCTAGAAATAGATGAAATTCTATTAATCTCCCCTCCACTAATTTGATTTGGTGTGTTCCTTTCAGGGAAGACACCAGTTTGTCATCAATCTGAAAGGCCTTGCGCTCCAACTATATTGCTTTTATTATTATTGTATTACAGGGTTTCAGTAACTTGGATTAGGATCACGGGCATCACTGCCAGAAAAATTTATAGCAAGCTGCTGTCCCCACATTTTTATGGCTTGGCTGGTCCCACAGTTTCTTGTAAAAAATCTTAACACTTATTCCTTGACTTCAGTTTAAAAATACAATTTGTTCTCTTTCTATCTATAAGAACTACTTGCATGCTGAGGCAACTAAAGCAAGTTTTGGTTCTTTGTGTTTTTACGTCTCCCACACAGATTTGGATATATTCTTAATAGGAATATTTTCTGGGAATATTTTTTAGCTATTACCCTTAATTTGCTGGCATTTTCTCATTGCATCTTTAAAAGTGCATTTTGAGGGCATGTGATGTCACCTCAAATGAAACTCAAGTTGTAATGTGAATCCTTATAATGTAAGTCTTAATTAGTTTTGAGAAAAGGCAAGCTTACTCATTATTATGCTGAGGAGAACATCTAATATTTTAAAAGGATGAAGACGATTATTAATTATTTTCTTAGAATTTTATTTTTAGGTGAAATATATGTAAGGTAATTATCTAAATTAATTAATGTCCAACTTACTAAGGATGGAAATAACTAGGTTCCATTCGTATGCCACTCAGAATAATGTGATTTATTGTATTTTCACAGTAAAAGGTGTCAACAACTTCATATGAAAATTATGTTTTAAAGTCATGAACAATACATCTCATTGTCTTAGATTTCCTAAAATACAGTTTGCACTGTGTTGTGTACTGGCTTCTTACATACCACAAGTTTTGTTCTGAGTCTTTTTTGTTCTGTGATCTCCATATTCTGATCTACTAGTTTCACGCCAGGGAATTTTGGACAAACTTGTGGAGGTAGGAAGAGAGCTTTTCTGTATATACTTTTTAATAGTTGCATCCAGAAGATTTACATTGGAGGCTTGGTTAAAATGAGCTTTAGGGTTTCATATAATGTTTGAATATTTTCAATTGAGAATGTATTCATGAATGCCATATGATATTAAAAATTAATAAAATTAAAAAAAAAGTGTGCTAAGCGAGACACATGCTTGGACCAAGCTTTGATGAAACAAGAGTACTGTTATATGTTGATGGGAAAGATTATGTCTGTCCTCTTAAAATTGGGTGTCATAGGCTAACTGCGACCCTTTCATTGACTTCTTGCCAACTCTACCCTCTTACTACTTATTATGTATCCATTCACATTTAGAAACTATTTCGCAATATCCCTAAGTTTGTGACACCTTATTAGATCATTCCTATCCCCAAATAAGGCTTCTTTCACTCTCTTGCTGGTAAGCCTCCCTTCCTCCCATCAGAGCCCTTCTCTTCTCTTTTATGTGCTGCTCACCCTGGCTCCCTGGCTAATTGGCTCCTTATTGGGTTTGACAACTGGGGGCCACAGGTAGGAGGTTAGGAGACAGAAAGATAGAATAATCGTATTCCTCCCCTGACCTCTCCTTTTTTCAGCTACACTTTTGGCAGTGGCCATATGCCACTGTGATTGCAGGTCTAGTAGAGACAGGGAGAGGGGAATGGGGGCCCTCCTCTGAATCTTCTGCTCTCACTGTGGTCTTTGCAAACATATTTCTTCATCTTATTCAGACCCAGATCTGTTAACAGGTTACTATTGTTGTTAGTTGCTGGTTGTTTCAACATTCCTTAACAGTTTCTTAAACAAGCTCTGGCTTCTCCCATTAAAATCCTTTTGTTAAACTTGTGAAATAAACATATATTTTTGAGGGAAACCCGACCAATACACTCTCTCTTTATACCCACTGTAGTGAGTTTCATAATGGCTTTTATCACAACATCTATCAGTGTGGTTATATCTGAGTATGCTTTCCTCATAAGGACACATCTACTGCATCTTCTTTCACATATAAAATATACACAGATTTTCACTGTTTCATGCTGTGTCTATGACTACCTCTCTAGGACACACTGATCTCTCCTGCTTGGATTACTACAATTTCTCCTAATTGGTTTCTGATTCTGTTACCGGGATAGATAGTCTGTTCTGAACACTGGGGAGTCTCCCCCATCAGCCAAGATGGAAGCAGGGGGAGGTTCTTACATTAAGTTGGGGAGAAGCTAACAAGATAATTGGAGAGGAATAAAAGCCTTTCTCTCCCCTTAACAGATTGGGGTGGGGCCAGAGGAAGGCAGGCAAGAAGTCATAGAAGTCAAAATGCTGTAGGGGGAGGTGCTGGATCAAAGAGGCTTGTCAGTCTAACCTGGTAAAAGAAGAGATTATTTGGCAGGTGAACCCACCCAAAGCATGAGAAAGTTTGGGAAATTGCTGCATGCCCCATGGCCACATGAGCTTCATTTGTAGACTTTGGGAGGGAGCTTGAAATGGACAACAGCTGGGGACAAGCTAAGCTACTTGGATGACTGCTTAGCAGCCTCCTGTAAGTTTCAAAGGACTGTACTTTTAACTGGAGCAGGAATTTTGGACATTGCCTTTTGTCTTGGTTTGTGGAGGGGATGAGCTTTGAGACAGAAGTCTGCCACTGCCACTGTCCCAGACTGTGCAGCATCTGAATAAAACTCTTTCCTGTACACCAGCATCTGCTTCACAAGTTTGGTTTTTGTGGTGACAAGCAGCCAAACCTCCCTGTTTTTGTTCAGTAATAATTATATTCATGCTCCATTTCAGTCTATTCTCAATGTAGTGTTCAGAATCATCCTTTCAAAACATAAGTCAGATTTTTATCTCTCCTCAAAATCTTCCAGGAATGTCTTATTACACCGACTATAAAATCAAACTTGCTTATCATGGTTGGCCTAGTGGTCATATAATATCTACACACAGCCACCTCTTTGGTATAACCTTCTTGTACTAACTCCATATTATGCCTCGGCCTTAGTAACCACCTGCTGTCCTCACATCCTGAGCATTTGACCACCACAGAGCTTTCCTTTACCTGGGGCACTGTCCCCAGATGTCTGCACTGCCACTCTGTCCAGTGCTTTGGGCCCCTGCTCTAGAAGCTCACTGAGACGGCCACCCTGTCTCCAAAGTCTCTACCTGACACGGCTTTATTCTTTCTTTCTGGCTCTTAGCACCTAGCCTACTTACTTTTTTAGTTTATTTCATTCTCTTTATACTCTAATGTACATTCTATTACAGCAAAGATGCTTGGCATTTTAATTACTGCTTTCCCAGTGTGTATTTAACCACCTCAGAGTTTAATAATACATTCACAGGTGCAGATATTTTTATTTGATACATATATGATGATAGAGAACTGAGATAATGGTTATATAAGTTTTTCACTTAAAAATAAAGCATTTATGTGTTTGTCCAGGCACTCTGAGTTTAATATATATTTATATTATTTGTATGAGTGATTCTTTGCATTTGGGTATTAGTTAGGTGTGTGTTCTCCAAATTAAAGTGACTAATATGAATAATCACCTGCTAATAATCTCAAAACTTTCAGTGATTATAAAAATCATGCCAATTAATTTATAAGTGGTGACACTATGAGGTTGGATTGGGCAGTTACTTTTTGAATAGGTCCAAGATGGAAGAGGCCAATAAAAGCTCCATGAAGAGGGATGGTGAATTCATAGGAGAGGCCCACCACCCCTGAAGGACATGGGGTCCCTGTCCCACCAGAGTGAGGCAGAGTTGACTGCTACCCTCAGTGATAAGCAAAGCCTCAAGAGTGACATGGCTGAGCATTAGGCCCAGGTGGCCAAGGCAGAGAGTGGTCATGCAGTTGCCAAGAATCCACTGGAGAAGTAGATGTTGATGTACATGGACCTGGGGAACTGCTGTTAGGGGCTGTAGGGGGAGCTCAGCTTCAGCAAGAAGATCTTTGAGGAGGTGTGGGAGACAAACTCATGGCAGAGTGGCACCTGTTGAAGTTGTTTTCCTGCCACTGGCAAGAGTATGACTTGAAGATCGTGCAGACACAAGATGGTGCAGCCAGACTGTTGAGAAATTCGGCTCTACAAGCTGGAGTTGGAGCAGGAGCAGGCCTACCAGGCAAAGCTGGACAGTGCCAAGCTGAGCTCTGACCTGAATGACAAGGCCCCTAGGATTGCCCATAAGGAGCTGAAGGAGGCACACATATGGGTTGGGTCCCTCAGCTACCATCTCTCTGGCTTCCAGAAGTAGGCTGGCACAGCTGAGGACTGGATCTGAGAGTTGGAGGAGGCCATGACCAGGGGAGCATGACAGGTTCCTAAAGATACTGGATGCTTAGGAGCTGGAGATGACGGAAATGTGGGACGTGTTGCAGCAATAGTCGGTCAAATACTAGAAGCTGCTGGACATCAAGCTGGCTTTAGACATGGAGATCAGTGCCTATCACAAGCCACTGAGAGGCGAAGAAGAGAGTCTGAAGCTGTCCCCCAGCCTGTTTCCACTGGTCACCATCTCATGGGCCACCTGGAGTAGCAGTAGCAATGTGTCCATGGCAGGGCGCTCAGGCCACAGCAAGTGGAGGTGGCTGGCAGTGGAGGAGCAACTGAGTACAGACAAAAACTTGGCATCAGTTTGGGCAGCAACAGCAGCAGCTTCCACCTGGCCTAGCAGACCTTGGCTTCAAGCTGCATTGCCCATTTTCTAATTGGATAATTTGTTCTTTTACGTTAAGCTTTGAGAGTTCTTTAAGTATTCTAGATACTGGTCTTTTGTTCCATAGGTGGCATATGAGATAAGGCTGCCAAACAAAACACCACACACTGAGTGGCTTAAGCAACAAGTTTATTTTCTGATGGTTTTGGAGGCTGAGAAGCCCAAGATCAAGGCGCCAGCAGGACTGGTATCTGGTGAGAACGCTCCCCTTGAGTTACAGACTGTCGCCTTCTCATTGTTTCCTCACAGGGCAGAGAGACAGTGAGCACTCCTGTGTCTCTTCTTATAAGGACACTGATGCTGTGGACCAGGGTTCCACCTGTTTGACCTCATTTGACTTTAACTACTTCTTTAGAGGTCCCATCTCCAAATACAACTACACTGGGGTATTAGGTTTTCAATGTGTGGATTTTGAGGAAACAAAATATTCAGTTCATAACATGCAGCTTGTAAATAGCTCCACACATTGTGTATATCCTCTTAAAAAAGTCTTTCAGAAACTGAATTTTAAAAATTTTGATGAAGTCTAATTTATCAAAATTTCCTTTGTGAATTATGATTTTCGGGGGGTAATATCCAACAACTCTTTGCCTACCTCTGGATCTAGATAATTTTCTGTTTTTATTTTTTCTGAAAGTTTTATAGTTTTACGTTTTACATTTCAAGCAATTATTTATTTTTAGTTAAATTTTGTATAAGTTATGAGACATAAAGTTAACTTTATTTGCCTATAGATATCCAATACTTCAGCAACATTTGTTGAAAGGTGGTCTTTCCATTGAATTTTTCTGTACACCTGTTAAAAATTAGTTAAGCATATTCATGTGGGTCTATTTCTATTTCAGAGAATGATATTCATGTGGGTTCTCTATTCTGTTCCATTGATCTAAGTATCTGTGCTGCCACACCATTTAGTGTCTGTAGCTAAACATAAAGTCTTAAAATCTACCTAATTATTAACCCTTATTCATTTTTAAAGATGGTTTAGCTGTTCTTTTCTTGACTTTAGAGTTTTTTATTTTTCAATTACAGTTGACAAAATTATATTATTTTCAGGTGTACAATCCAGTGATTATACATTATATAACTAAGTGATCACCCCGATAAATCTAGCACCCATCTGACTCCATACATAGTTATTAGAATATTATTGACTGGGCTATACTTTACATCCCTTGACTAGTCTGTAATTAAAAATTTGAACTTCTTAATCCCTCCACCTTTTTCACCCATATCCCAATGCCATCCTATCTGAAAAGAAAATATTCTCTGTATCTATTAATCTGCTTCTGTTCTGCTATTCATTTATTTTGTTTTTCAGATTCCACATATAGGTTAAATCATCTGTCATTCCTCTTTCTGACTTATTTCACTCAGCACAATACTCTCTAGGTCCATCTACTGGTATGTTGTTGCAGATGGCAAGATTTCATTCTTTTTTGTGGCTGAGTCATATTTCATTGTATTTATATACCACTTCACGTATCTATTGATGGGCACTTAGGTTGCTTTCATATCTTGGCTATTATAAATAATGTTGTAATGAACATATGGATACATAAGTCCTTTGGATTTAGTGTTTTGGTTTTCTTCAGATAAGTACCAAGAAATGGCATCACTGGATCCTTTGTGTCTCTTGCTATACTTTACATCCCTGTTTCTTGATGTGAAGTGAGTCCTTTGTAGCAGCATCTGTAAGGTTCTGTTTTGTTATCCATTCAGCCACCCTATGCCTTTTGACTGGAACTTTAATGGATTTAAATTGCTTTAAAATCATTTGCATTTGAATAAATTATTGATAAAAATGTATTTCTTATCATTTTATTATTCATATGATTAATTTCTCCCCTTCTTCTTCTTATAGAAGAGCCTTTAACATTTCTTGTAATACTGATTTGGCAGTAATGAACTCTTAGCTTTTTCTTGCCTGGATGCTCTTTACATGTACTTTTATTCTAAATGATAGCTTTCTGAGTAGATTAATCTTGATCGTAGGTCCTTGGTTTTCATCACTTTCCAAACCCTTCTGGCCTTCAAACTTTCCATTGAGAAACCAGCTGACAATCTTATGGGACTTCCCTTGTAGGTAACTAAGTGCTTTTCTCTTGATGCTTTTAAGATTCTCTCTTTGTCTTTAACTTTTGACATTTTAATTATGATGTGTCTTGGTGCAAATCTCTTCATGTTCATCATATTTGGGATTCTCTGCACTTCCTGGGCTTGTATGTCCATTTCCTTCTATATGTTGGCAATTTTCCATCATTATTTTTTCACATACGTTTTCAACTCCTTGCTCTCTCTTGTCCTTTGGCATACCCATGATGCGAATGTTGGTACATTTGAAGTTGTCTCAGAGGCCTCTTTTAATATCCTGATTTTTTTTTTTTTTTGGTTCTTTTGATTCGGTGTTTTCTGTTCCCTTATCTTCCAAATCTCCTATTAGATCCTCAGCTTCATCTACTTCACTGTTAATTTCCTGTTATGTATTCTTAATTTCAGTTATTGTGTTCTTTTGACCATTCTTTCTATGTTTTCTATCTTCGTTTCCTATCTCTTTGTTGAAATTCTCACTAAATTCTTTCCCTAAGTTCATTGAGCCACTGTTCTGTACTCTGAATCTAGTAGATGTGTGTCTACATTTTGTTTAGTTCTCTTTCTCAAGTTTTGTTCTGTTGTTTCATTGGGGACATGTATATTTGTTCCTTCATTTTGACTGTCTCTTTATGTCTGTTTCTATGTATTAGAGTTGCTACATTTATGGGGCTTAGTAGAATGGCCTTATGTAGTAGGTGTCCTATAGGATCCAGTGACACAGCCTCCCTGATCACCTGAGGTGGACATTGCCAGTGTGCCCTCCATGTTGGCTGTGTATATCATCCTATTATAGTTGATCCTTGATTGCTGTTGGCATGTCAATGGAGGAATTTACCCTAAGGCTGATCAGCTGCAAGACTGGTTGCTACCACTGTGGAGGACCAGCTATGCAGGAGCCCATCCTACAAAGCAGGATTTATTTCATCAGGGTTCTGGGGCCTGCTGAGTCCACTCCTTTAGTGTGCCCTTATGGAGGAGGTTGGATGGTGCTTCCATGTGGTCTGAAGCTGTCCACCAAATGTTCTGGCTCTAGGACTTCCTGGGAGCTGCAGGTAAAGGTCAGCTGCCACCTATGCTTTTCCCCAGACCACCCAGCATTTGCTATAAAGTTATCTATAGATGACTGTTTCTTGTGCTGCACTTGGGGGTGGCCAGGGGAGGCAATTCTGCAAGCCAAGGCCAGCTGCCATAAGTGCCAGACCTCGGGCCACTTACCAAGAGATACTTAACATGCCAACGCCAAATGCTGCCTAAATTATGAGAGGTTTTAGGTAAGCCCGAAGCATGAGCCAAGTCAGACCATTTGTATGGAAAAGCCACTGGAAAGGGTTTGTGTGGGTCTTCAGGTTGGGTTGG
This sequence comes from Anoura caudifer, assembly GCA_004027475.1. NCBI lineage: Eukaryota > Metazoa > Chordata > Mammalia > Chiroptera > Phyllostomidae > Anoura > Anoura caudifer. The sequence continues at coordinate 163,200 of PVKU01002020.1, read as the reverse complement.
GTCCTAGAGGGTGGGTTAACAGCATTAGCTATGTCAATGGGCACACAGATATGGCACCCACTTGTCAGTTCTATGTGGGAAGGACTCAAGAAATAATGGCTTCTGCTAGCACTTTTGTCTGGGAGAAAGCTGCCCCTCTAGCTCTTGCCTGGATGCTACCCAACTAAGATTTTTTCCTGTGTGTCCCTGTTGTGTAGTGCTAGAACCCAGAGCGAGTGAATTCAAGCAAGTCTTTGTGCAGGACCTTGAAGAGGAATGCCTGGGACTCTAGAAGCCCATTGTCTCACTCAGCCATAATCCCTGTTTATTTTTACAGCCAAAAGTTATGGGGACTTCTCCTCCTAACACTGGAACTGTGGGTTAGGATGAGGGGGCTGTTGTGAGCCTAAGATCCCTTGCTCCTTAGCAGTAATCTCCACAACTGGATATACCTTCCCTTTATTCTCCACACATGGGTGTGGGCCCAGCCCATTGGCTTCTCCACCTGTCCTACCGGTGATTTCTCAACACGATTTCTTTGCCTTTCCATAATTATGAGCATAATCTTGTTTATTACTTCAAAATAAATCTTACCAGAAAATTGATAAGAATTGTGTTAAAACTAAAAATTTGGAAAATTGGCATTTTAATTATGTTGAGCATTCCAATATATGAACATGGAAGTTTTATTTATTTAGGTCATCTTTGATGTTTCTCAATGACATTTCATAATTTTCAGCAAAGGATTTCTGTGTATATTTTATTAACTGCATACCTAACTATCTTATTTTCTTTGGAGCTGTTTTCATATTGTGTTCAATGTTTGTTTTTTCATGATTATTTTTAGTACGTAGAAATGCAATGGATTTTTGTGTGCTTCTTTATAATATTTATACTGAAAATAAACATAGCGTTTTTTTCTTATGATGATGACTATTTTCAAGATAATTTTTTAAAAACTACTGTTTTATTTTTGAACAGCTGTTCACAGTAAAACTTTTAGAGAGAAACATAAGTGTATTTGAACTTGAGAAATAAACCTCAGAGTAGCCATGCTGTTTTGGACAATTATTTGTAAGCCCTCATTGCTTAGTGTATAATATTTAGTTAATACATTTCCCCTTTATTATTATTGAAAAATTTTCAGACCCATTTATATATATATATGCATTACAAGGTTCAACTTTCTATACTGTTGATACTTTCTATATTTTTTAAGTAGAAATTTCTTTCTGAATCTGACAAGTCTTTTGAAGAAAAATAGCCATATTGCTAACTGGATTTAACTTGAAAAACAGGATGATGGTAAAAATATATTTTGGCTTTTGTTTTCTAAATCAGCTTTCTAAATTAAGTGACTAAAGCTTGAGTTCTATTTTCAATTTTCTGGTAACCTATAACAAAAACATATAAAAGGAAATTAAATATACCCAATAAGTATGTGACGGTGCGATTGATGGGATGTTTTTGTTTTGTTGCGTTGCTATGCTGCTTAAATTAGTTTTTAGTTGATCAAGTTAGCGTTATTTGAACTGCTTTCAAATGCGCTTAATATCTGCATATTAATAGAAAAAATAACAATTTAAATATAGAAAGCAATTTTATGAATTAATTTACAAATGAGGAGCAATCTCCCGAAAGGAAACACGGAGGAGTAGGAGAAACGAGCACATGTGGACAATGGAAAATCAATCCCTGGTGCTTTCACTTGGAAGATAAATTTAAAGCTGGTTTTCTGAGATCTCCCTTTTCTCCCTGAATTTGAATGATGAAATGATGAATTGGGTGGGCATAGCTTATATTCAATGACAATTTTTGGAAGTCAAGTTAAAAATAAAATCATATACCGAATTTCCAGGCTGTAGTGAATACTCATGGAACAAGAGACTTGTGAGTTTTGTTTATGTTGCTTTACTAGTTTAGCTTTTTTCTGCATCTAATTTTGCATGTATATGGCATAACTACACAAGTGTTGAGGAAAGTATCCAAGCACAGTGTAAATGTGGATAATAAAATTATGTCCCAAAGGAGACTGTAGAGCCTCTAGATCCTTATAACTCAATCAATTTCATTAAAGAGTTTGCATAAATTGTAAAGTAGCACTTTCACTCCCCTTCCTACTCCAGAATAATCTCCATTTACTAGTTTCCCTGCAAAGGTACAGAAGTTCACTCCTTCTGTTGCAGCAAAGATGGGCAATGTAGATTTCAACTACAATGGGACACTGGCCATATAATCATATATTTTTCATAATCATTATATTTCCAAAACTTCTTTTCTATTTCTTAATATTTCTATTGAAATAAATCAATTTGCCAGTGGTCTTAAAGTGCATTTATTCTTCCCTATCTGTAATTGCGTAGTATTGGTATTTACATTGGTCTATTGGTCACTCTCAACATGAAATAATTTTTTCATTAATTTTTATGCAACAAAAACAAAAATGATAAAATGAGAACAGTATTCAGTAGGTTAGGCAGAGGTTAAGGGATTCAGGGTTCTGCAAAACCATTCTGTATTTTAGTTCACACCACCTAATACATAGATAAATTCTTGAGGGATGAAGTGTACTTTCATTACTTTTTCAAATCTACTTCACATTGCAGTGGCTCTTTCTAATGTGTTCTGCTTGAACGTTTCTAGTGACTGGGATTGCTCTTTAACATCAGCCTGTTCCACTCTATCAAGTAAATAGGATTACCAGAGTTATTCAGCTATTTTCTGCCCATTGGTCCTAGTCTGACCTCTAGAAAAACAGAACATGTTTAATTGTTAAATATGGAAGGAATTCGCTATTGAGGGCAATGGGCGATTTCTTGTCCAGTACTATTAAAAATTTCTCCATATGGCAAGTTTCTGCACACTTTGTGATCATGGCTATTAGCCCACGGTTATGCTTGATTTTGCTAAGAGTTCCTTTCAGTTTATTAAATTATCATCCATTGTTCTGGTACCTACTATGTGTCAGATATTGGATTTGATTCTGGGGAACATTTTAACTTTTACATATTTTTTCTGTGTTCTAAGATATATTTTAAATGTGTTACAAATATTAACACATTAAGTCCTTTTTATCAAATCTATGATTTGGTTACTATTATTATTCCCATTCATATATGAGGAAACCCAAGTAACTTGCCTTGGTCACATTTCTAAGAAGTGGTAGAATCAGGTTTTTAATGAAGGCTATCCATCTCTGGAGTCCATCAAAGTGTTGTTTTTCTCATACACTGTGCTTCTTCTCATAAAAAAAAATATTTTTAAATGAACATGGAATTATGCCACCCTAGGACTTATAGTGTGGAACTCACCCAGAGGAAGCTATGATGTGAGAAGGAAAAACAAGTCGGCCTTTGGAGTCTTGGGTGATCACCTACATTTTGCTACATCTGAAGCAACTGCTCTAAATAAGTTAGTTTTCTGTTGCTTGCAATTGAGTGTATTCTTCCTAATATAATAAAACTTCAATAGTGAAAAAAAAAATGTTCACATCAAGAGAACTCTTGTGGTCACAATGCTATACTTCCTTCAACACCATGGGACTGCATTGCCATTTTATTATATGTGATAGTGTTAATTTTAGGAATTATTAAAGTGCACAGAACATTTATCTTTGCAATTTGTTGCAAAATAAGATATATCTAATTCTTTCCCCATGCAATTGACTTTTAAAATTTAAATCTAAGATTATCCATTTTAAATTACTTATTGGTTTGAGCATTCTGAGATAATGAGTTTATTACCTTAATTATATCTTACAACTGTACAGCATAAGATTTTCACTACCAAATGTCACTTACATGAGATGCTATTAACATAAATGTGGTATATCCTGAACATGGATAGAATTTTCTTCTATATAAACATATATACATAGCTTTAAAAATCAAGGGAGAACAATCTTGGAAAAATCAATTTTGGTTTATTTCATACATTTGGGGAGATTCCGAATAGGACACAACTGCCAGCATGGGACAGCTGTGGTCTTCAGGTAGAGGAGTAGCTTTTTCAGGATTGAGAATGTTAAAGTTGTTTATTGAAATTTATGTAAAGTTTTTCTCTAATGATATGTAATAATGTGGTTTTGTGTGGACCAATTTAATATATAAAATTCAGATACCATTTGCTTTCTAGAATTGAAATATAATGGAAATCACAAAATGGGGAAGTATTATGTAGTTTTTGTACTTTGCAACTATAAAGCACTGATGAGTAAGGGACAGTATTCCCAAGTTATACGTTTCTGATTTCAAAATTGAAGGCAACCCATGGAAAATGGATTATTAATAAAAGTAAATAATTTATATGGCCCTGACCAGGTAGCTCAGGTGGTTAGAACGTCATCCTGATACACCAACGTTGCAGGTTGGATCCCAAGTTAGGACACATACGAGAATCAACTAATGAATGCATAAATAAGTGAAACCACAAATCATTGTTTTTCCTCTCCCTTCCTCTTTCTAAAATAAAAAGAAATGTATACAACTTACAAAATTTTAACATGTAAAGTTTGATTGGTTTCGATACATATGTGTATGCTTGTAACATGATTATAAAATATTTAGCTAGTTTTCATGTATTAACCTAAACTTAAAATGTTAATAATAGGAACATTTGTTGATTGTTTACCATGTGGTAAACTCTTTCTGTGATGATCTTATGGCTCCTTCAGGTAAACTCTGAAGGTGAATATTCTTATTATTTCTGAGTAGCAGATAAAGAAACTACAAGCCTCACCGGAATCAGTGACTTATCCAAAGCCTTCGCAGTAGTTTACTGACAAACTGAAATTGCACTCAGCTATCTGCCTTCAAAGCCCAGTCCCTCAGCCACTTTTGCTTCTTTTCTACTGTAATGAATGTTCTACTGCACAGAAAGCTATACACCAATCTTTCTGTTCAGACATTGCTAGACCACCTGTTATAGTTCATGGCAGTGAGGGTCAGCTTATGATCTGTAGAATAAGGGTGGTCTTTTTTAATGCAATCTATACATCTGTCTTGGGCTAGATTTCCCTGAAGCAGATCCAGAGAGCAGGGCTTTATTAGGAAAGAGCTTGCAGGAAAGAGTAGCCAGGGAGTAGGAGCAGAATAGGGAGATGGAAGCACTAGTTCATCAGTATGGGTATAAATTCAGTTGATCCTGGCCTCAGCTTAATCTTGCAGTGTAGCCCTGAAATATGAAATACACATTCAAGTGTATCCTGATATGAGGCAAAGAAATAGGATTTTCGTACTTCTTCACTAGTCATTTACCAGTGAAGGGTTGTCTGGGGAGACTGAAAGTCCCAGAGTCACAGGCAGGTGCCAAACTGGGAAATAAATCATACGAAATGGGAGGGGTGGGCTAAAAGCAATACTAAAATGAACAGATCTTAGTTCGTTAGTTCAGAATCTCATCACTCCAACTTGTATTTCTCCTGCACATTATCAATTTCACCTCTGACAGTTTTTTTTTTTTTCTCTTTGGGGGAGAGAGAGGAGATTAGAGGAGAGAGAGAGAGAGAGAGAGAGAGAGAGAGAGAGAGAGAGAGAGGATCTTAAAGATTTATGATAGTGGAAATAAATCAGCATCAACAATGACTGAAATGAAATACTTGTTTAGGTGCAGACATCAAAATACTGTCAAATTTCATTTGATTTTTTTTTTGTTAAAGCACTCACCTGTTTCTGAATATAAAAGTGTTACATTCAAAGTAACACACCAAGCTCTTTTTCATATACTAAGATGGGGAAAGGTGTTCCATTCCACAAATATTCCCTAAGATTACCAGCACTGTTCACGTGAAGCTACCTGATTCTTCCCTGCTACCCAACTGATACGACTGCTTTCTCTGCTTGTTTGAGGTGCCAAGGAAGAGGAAGGTGGTTATTCTACATCATTAAAGCACTGGTTTCTACTTCAGTCTTTGCTGTTGATTCTTGCTGCTCCCAGAGCATTATCTACTCACTGCTATTGATTGCTAAAACTGTGAACCGGCTCTGTGTTGGCCAATGATAAATTATCTCCAGGTCTGCAGTTAGGCTCATTAGGATGGAATTCCTATGAGGTATTGTTGGTCCAGGCCTGTTCTTTCCTCATAGTTCTCCTCTTTTCAGGAGATACCAATTTTCTTAGAGTAGACAGCATAATCAATTTGTTTCCCTTAGGACTCCTCAGCCCAAGAAAATCAAAGGGTATCACTGAGATCTGTTTCTTTGCCTCTGCACTTTCAATGGTAGTTAAAATGAGCTCTTACCCATATTATATTACAAATTTACAATTCTGAACATCTATATTTTACTTAAAATCCAGTATTTGGAAACTTTTTAGATTATTATTAATAGTAAATACTGATGTGTGCATGTGTGTACTATGCAAACATACAACATGCACTGAATATTGTTCATAATTACGATGTTTTGATATAGGAAGGTTGGTTTTCTTACACTGACTTTATAGATAGAGGAATTTAGTAACAAATAAAATTGGTTACTTTCCCAGTGTATTGCCACAAATTAGATAGCTTAAAGAACAGAAATATATTCTCTCATAGTATGAAAGCTAGAAATCCAAAATCCAGGTATTAGCAGAGTTGGTATCTTCTAAGGGTTCGAGGAAAATATCTATTCCAAGCTTGTGGTGATGATTTGTTATCCAGGGTCTTTCTTAGCTCATAGGTACATCATTGCCATGTCTATCTCCATCTTCATGTGGTCATCCTCCTTGTATCTCTGAGTCTTTATGTGATCATCCTCTTACAAGGCATATGGAATTAGCATCTGCAATTACATCTGCAATTACCTTGCTCCCAAACAGAGGCACATTCTGAGGTACTGTGGGATTCAATTTTAATATATTTTTCAAGGGTCATATTTTACCCATAACATGCATCACCGGCAAAACAGAGATTCTAAATCAATTTGGGGTGATTCTAATACCATGCTTTTTTTACTCTTGGAGTGCAGGAATGAGAACCCTGGTAGATAAGTAAAAACTACAAAGTGGAAAAAAAAAACAAAAAAAAAACCAGAAGTAGATTTCCCCCCTACCTTTGTTTTACAAGAAAGGAATAACAGTACTTTTAGATTTTGTTACTCTCATAGCTACAGAGTGTTCGTTGAGAAAAATTAGGTGATAAATGGCTAGGTTTTAAATGAATAGTATAAAATATATGTGTGAATTTGAGGGCAAAGCAGATCAGAGTGGTAGAAATGGGTAGTGTATAATTTGAGCACACAGACTGTTTATTAACATGGAGTATTCCATAAACAGGGTTTCACGAATTTGGTTTACTTAACGCTTGAATGCATCTGAAGGAGAGAGTAAATCATAAGGACATTGCTTGAAGGTAAGAAATGTGAGAATAGAGATATAATTTGAAAAAAGAAAGAAGTAACAACTGGACAAAAATGGTTGTTCCTTAAGACACAACACTTATAATTGTTCAGTCATTTGCTTCCCTAAAAAATGAAAAAAAAAAAAAGGATCAGGTTAGTACATTTGTAAAGAAACATGCAGCGTTCAGAGTGAAAGTTGATGTAACTTAGGGAGTGGGGTCTTTACCTTGTGAGAAACTGGGCTGGTGATTAAGCTGCAACGTAGGAAAGTAGAATGATGGCCTCTCCGAGGGTGGAAAGGACGTGGAATGTCTCCGCCACTGAGTAAAAAAATGTTTAATAAATCGGTGAGAGAATAACTTCGATTTGCATTTTCCTTCAAAATTACTAAACCTACATAATACTTTTACTAGTAAGGACTAAATAATACAGTGTTTCTCAATAAATCCTTTGTATATCATTAAAAGAATTATAAACCCAACCCGCTCTATGAAATCTTGGGGCAAAATCAAACTTTGAATGTAATAGGATCTACTTCCATACCTAAAATATTTATAATCCCAGAATCTAAATCTTAATTTTAGTTATTATAAATAGATAATTTGAGATATTTTTATATTTTTATAAAAAGGATATTTTGATTAGTTGATCTTGAATAATAAAATAACATTTCTTTAAGACATTAATTGTATTTAAACCTTGTCGTATAGTGGAAAGATTTTGGTTACAGACTGGGAAGTCAGAACTTTGTGAGAAAAATAAGAAATCACTCATTATCTTCAAATATTATGATCACTCTTCATTTTGTTATGTGATACAAATGTATTTAAATGTATGCGCTAACATAATCTTAATCAACAATTGAGTGTATTGATAATATACTATACTTTATGTGATACATTTAAATATTTTATTTGGATCCCAAATTGGAATTATGGCTTCATGGTCTCTCAAAATCGATGTAGTTATATTGATGCCAAAGTAATTACCCAGGCTGCCTGATGAAAAAGCTGGGAACTTTCAGTTTTTCTAAATTCTTTCAAGTGTGATTGCAAATTTGTATTACAAAAGTCTTAACACTCATGGAATGTTATTTGACAGGCTGTAGCACAAAAGCTTGACACTACACGACATCACCAATATCTGACTGAATTGTTATATATCCATTCACTTAAACTTAATACTTTACTGAAGGGCACATTTTTCAGACTCCTGTCGGATCTAAAAGTACAGAGTGTTAGCCAAGGTCATTTAGCTGTTCACCTGTTTCTCTGCTTGGCCACACATTCAATCACCTAATGGAGAGAAGAAATCAAAACTAAAGTTTCTATACGGGAGACATTTAGACAAATTAATCATTTGACATTAAAAAAGGCCTTTTTAGGTTGAAAAAAGACACTGTTCTTCACAGAAGAATGCTAGATAATATATCTAATGGAATGATAGAATTACAAAAATAACTATTTCCCAACCCTCCGTGTAATGTAATGAGGCCTGAACCATCAGTGTAAGATGGAATTCTGGGTGAAAGGCTATTGCAGAGCAGGTTTCGTAAAGTGCCCAATATAACTCCATAGACTGCTTAACTAAGTATATTTACTAATTGGAAAAGGAGAAATATATTGGGGGAAACTGATAGTCATAATATAACATCCTGAACTACAGGACCAAACTTAACATCAGAAATATTGGGGCAACTTGACAATATACACCTTTTGATGTGATGAAATACGAAATACTGAGCATCAGCCTTGAAATGTTTCCTGTAATCTGTAATTTAAATCAAATAAAAATTTTCAAACCTTACTTCCAGTTTGTAGGATTCAGGAATTAAGAAGAAAAACTTAAACAATGTCAAAAATTAGATAAATTTAGAATATTGAATTTCTGTAAGACAAATGACCTAGCTTATTTAAAAGAGACCAAGAGAGGAGAGTCATAATGCTCAAATGCGATGTTTGGATCTAGACTGTGTAGAAAAATAGAATAAGCAGGTGGAAAGGACATTTGACCAAGTAATATTCCATTGCATAAATGTGCCACAGCTTTTTATCCAAGAAATCTTACCCTTTGCGACAGAATGGGTATACCTGGAAAGCATTGTGCTAAGTGAGATTAGCCAGCCAGAGAAAGATGAATACCATATGTCTTCACTCACATGTGAAATCTAATGAGCAAAATGAAGTAATAAGCAAACTCATGACAAAGTCATAGATAGAGAGCAAATGGACAGTTGTTAGTGGGTGAGGGTTGGAGGAATTGAGCAGGAAGAAAAATAAAAAGAACTAATCTAAAAATACATTTAGGGACTATCTGGGAAATCTAGACAGGATGTTAGGTAACATTATAGAGTTATTGTAATTTACTTTGGTATGGTTTTAGAATTTAATTTATGTAAGAGCATGCTCTTATTTTTAGTAGACATATGCTGAAGAAGAGCCAGTGTGCCTGCCACGTACTTTCAGATGGTTCTGCATAAAAAGGATGTATGTGGAGAAAGAGATAAAGCACACGTGGCAAAATGTAAACAACTGTTGAATTAAGGTAAAAATATATTTAATGAACATTGTTTCTGTAAGTTTGATAACTTTAAAAATAAAAAGTTGGGGCAAAAAGCCCTTCCTATTATTAAATGTAAATTAATTCTAGCTTTCAAATCCTTGATTCCTTTCTGGTGAAATGCTTAATTGATCTGTGATCCTTCATGGACTAAAAGGTTCTTCCAGTAGTGGCTATAACTTGATTATAATAAATTTGCTATAAATTATGTGGTATTTTGGCTAGAAAGTATTTGTATTAGGTGGAGTTTTTTTGTTTGCTGAATTTTTAAAAAGTAAAATTATATTATCCACAAGAAAATAATGTATTGCTTTACATATTTGTTTCCACTTAGGAAGCTTCTGGATGGTTAAATCTTGGAATTCTGGATTACTCTCTTACCTGTCATATTGACTGGAAAATTGAGCGCATGACAGCTGTACCATTAGCTGAAGTAGATACCAGAAGTTCTGGGGGCCAATGGTCTATCAGTGCCAGGAAGCTTTTCTGCTTTCTCTTCTAACAAAAACCTGGTATGCACATTATAAAATAGTTGCAATTTAAAAAACTACACTCAACCATGATGCATGATACTTGCTTTCTCTTCATGAGCCTAACAATGCTCTAGAATTGCCTTTCTCTTCTGGCTGAGGTAATAGGCAACTGAGATAGATCAAGCTTTATTTCCCTTTAGCACCAGCAACAGGTTTCTTCTGAAGTAAAAAGATGAGTTTTTATCTATCTTTAACTGAGAATTACAGCATTTCTGCACTCAAGTTTGGCCAAAGAAGTGAGTATACCAATGTTATTTCTGGTGCCATTGTCTTCTACAGACACTATCATACTTATGTCTTCTACCAGTGTTGGCTGAATAATGTCCAATAATGTGGTTAAATGTAGCTCTCTCCTACTCATTATGGTTTTAACATGACTAACAGTCTCCATAAAGCCACAGTAGTTACCAAAAAAGAGGAGTCCATGTGATTACAGCCATTTGATAGTTACAAAGACATGTGACAGAAAATGGGTCTGCAGTGACACAGGCATGGAAAGGAGCCTTCATTTGCAAAGTGTTTAGTTAGAGCCTTCAATGTGCAAGTCACTCTGTCTCTTATTTTCCACAATGAAACAATGAATAAATTTTTTTCTTGATCTCCAAAATTTTACTATTAAATAGGGGAGACAAAATTGAGCACAAATTGCTGAAAATAAGACAGTGCCTCAAAGGGTCATATGAGTACTACAGGGATTTAGAAAGGGAAAGAATATGCATCTATGAACATCAAGAGAGCAAAGAGGTGGTGTTTTCACTCAGATCTTGAGTGGCTCTATGGGAGTGGAGGCTGATGGATCCCAAATACAGACAGATACGTGTGAAAATGAAAACAATCAGGTGATCCTGTTCTCTGCTTATCACAAATTTTAGGTATCACAAATGATATCTTGTGGACAAATTATAAAAGGCTGTAAAGGCCTGGATGAGGAATTTGAATTTTATTCTTCACACAATGATTCTAAAAATGTGATTGAAAAATCACACTTTTATGCATCAGATTTCATGCCCTACTTGTCAAAAATATGGAATTCCTGAGAACTTCATGAGAGCTATCAAATTTTGGTTTCAGGATATAGGACCTGCATATGAGCATGCATACAATCATCTCTATTGACCTTTAAGACTAATAAACTTTGGATAGTATTTTCTTAGGTACTGGGGTATCACTGAGACAGTGTGAGTGGAGAAGTGTATAATTGCTATATCTTATGTAGAATGATCTAGCTAAACAGACATTGTTGCTCAAGGACGCTGGGGCCTCTAATAGTCCCAGGACAAGTTACTCGCATAAAGAGAAGGTGTCCTGTGTGCAATGAATGCTAGACATCCTTACTGACAGTAGTATACGGATTATGCTGATCCTCAATGTCTAGACTGCAGCAGGTCTTCTGAAACTTCATAGGTTTCTAAGTCAAATTCAGAGACCTTGAGGAGAATGGACTATATCATAGTGTTAAATTTTCCTGAATTGAAATTCTGATCATGCCACTTGTTAGTTGTATGAACTCATACAAACTGTTCATGTTATGAAGGACATAAAAATAGTAATTAGTCATAGAATTGTAAAGATTACAAAGGATAAAGTCTATAAAGTGTTTGAATAGGTCGAAATGATCATTAAAAAGATGTACAAAAATACCAGATTGTAGATTACATTACTTTTTTTAGGTGTACATTTTGTCTATTATATATTCTTTTTTTCTTTGTAAAATATTTTACTTATTTATTTCTAGAGAGAGGGGAAGGGAGGGAGAAAGAGAGGAAGAGAAACATCAATTTGTGGTTGCCTCTCACACCCCCTACTGGGGACCTGGCCTACAACCCAGGCATGTGCCCTGACCGGGAATCGAAGCAGTGACCCTTTGGTTCTCAGGACCATGTTCAATCCACTGAGCCACACCAGCCAAGGCTATATTTTATATGTTCTTCTTAGTGGAAACCCATGTGTTTTGTTTTTTATTGTTGTTGTTTGTTTATTACTATTTTAACACTAAAAAGAAGTGTATTAACTGTTCCAAAGGGTGAGAAAAGTGCATTGCAGCATCTATGGGAAATTAAAAAGTAAATTTAGTCAGTAGTAAGAAATAACAGTTGAACTTAAATAATATAACAGCTAATATGTGCTGTTAGTAAATAATAAAAAAATTACCTAAGAAGGGTCATAGTAATTTGGACAAAATTATAGACAAATATCATCATGTAAGGCAATCCTTTTTTGCATGAAAGTTAATGATAGTTGAGAAGGATAATAATTTAAAAATATAATTTTCTCTTCTTTTCCTCATCTAGCCCCATTGTGGAAATGAATTAACTGACTTACCTGTCATATTTTACTATCATCTATCATCTTTTTAATGAATTTATACAAAATACTCTTATTAATGGATATGAGATATTCAATAATTCATCTCACTCATATGCCTGCTGATTGATTTTAAAATGCTTTAAGGCAGGCAGAACCCATGCCTAGTACAGCAGGGAGAATTTCCTATCCTGGAAGATATCGGCAGTGGTGGAAACCAAGGGAAAGACCTGCACAGTGTTAGTCAGTTTTGCCATATTACAAATCTACCATGACTCTCATGGAGATTTTTTCCACTCTTTCTCATGATTGCTAAAATCATACATTTTTATTATGATTAGAATTTGAATATTTAAAATAACTTCTGTCAAATTGTTACGTGGTCATGAAAACTTTCTTGTTAACATAGTTTAACAAACATTTTCTTTTCTCTCTTGTATTAGCTACCTACTATAGCTTTAATACCATGGTTTGCTTATTTAATGTTCTATTTTCCTCTCTCTCTGGAATCTGACACTTGTTTTCCTCTTTGCTCTGCCACTTCTTTTTCTTCATTTGTTAACAAATTTTATAATCAGTAGTCAGTTTCAGTTTTTATAAGTTTCCAAGATCACCTTGCAAAAATTATCTTTCTGAAAACTTGTGCCATTGCAAATGATTTCATACCATTTAGGACAAATTACCACATGTGGCAACTTACTGATATTTATGCCTGATCACTTTTGCTAGACCATAAAACACCTAAAGACAAGGGCAACTAAGTCTGCTGCCCAGTCATTCCCAGTCATAGAACAAATATTTTATAAACTCATGGGTTAATGAATAAGATAAGAGATAGGTAATTTCCATGAGGACTAGGGTTATATTAGCTTACTGATGGCTATAACTTTAGCTTTCAGTCTCTTCCTGGAAGGAGTGTCCAATAAATAATTTTTTAATTAAAGAACTCATGATGCCAAAAATATTAAAGTAGAAAGAAAAATCTTTCTGGTAACTAATTTATTTTAATACACTTTTTTAAAAAACATTTTTTAAAGAAAATAACCAATTGTTATATTTCCTTTGGTAAAACATTATAATTACTTTTAATGTTTAACTTTCATTGTGTTCATTGGCTTTGTCTGTTCATGTTTGTTTTGTCAGCAAATTTCATACTTCCTAGAATATAGCAAAGGTATTTTAAAACACATGAAAGAATGAATAAATGAATAGAACTCTATGATCAGCTGGTAAAATTATTTTAACATGTAATGAGTAAAATGGAATAATATGTCAAGAATGTGTCAGTCTGCAAAAGTTTTGTTTTTATTTATTTACTTAAAATATTTTAAAGCAATAAATCATATACATAAATTGCTATATTGAATTGGTGTTTGGGGATTATTAAGGTATATTCCAGCACTGGAGTCACTGGGTCAAAAGGAAGTTCCATTTTGAATTTTTTTAGGAAATTCCATACTGTTTTCCACAGTGGCTGCACCAGTCTGTATTCCCATCAACAATGAACTAGAGTTCCCTTTTCTCAACATCCTCACCAACACTGTTTGTTGATTTATTGATGATGGCCATTCTGACAGGCGTGAGATGGTATCTCATTGTGGTCTTAATTTTCATCTCTCTGATGGCTAGGGATGTTGAGCATCTTTTCATATGTCTATTGTATGTTCTCCTTGGAGAAGTAAGTGTCTATTCAGGTCTTTTGCTTATTTGTTAACTGGATTTTTTTCCTCCTGGTGTTGAATCTTATAAGTTCTTTATATCTTTTGGAAATTAAACCTTTGTCCAATGTATCATTGACAAATATGTTCTCCCATATGGTCAGTTACCCTTTCATTTTGATGAAGGTTTCTTCAACCACACAGAGGCTTTTTACTTTGAGGTAACCCACTTGTTTATTTTTTCCTTTATTTCCCTTGCCTTAGGAGATATATTAGCAAAAATATAGCTGCATGGGATATCTTAAGTTTCACTGCCTATGTTTTCCTCAAGGACTTTCATGGTATCACAACTTATATTTAAGTCTTTTATCTATTGTGAGCTTCTTCTGTTGTATGGTATTGTTACCGAGCAGCAGAAGGTCCATTATTGTCCGCCGCCTTATGGAAAGATGTCTCTCAAAGCCAGAGATATGTGAAAAGGAAAGGAAATGTTTATTTAATGTTATACAGAGTTAAAGTAGTGACTTAACATCTTCATTAAATATCAAAGTCCTTTAGGATACCCACAGACACCCACAGTGCTTCCTATCTCCCTCTGCCCTAAGTCAGGGTACCATAATTGCAAGGAAGAGAAGCACACATCCGGGATCCAGGCTCTTTCTTGACACCGTTAGCTGTGTCATTGTCCAGGCAGGATCTCTAATTAATCCAAAGCCATATGGCACCTTCTCATGGCCTACTGGCAAGAGTTCTATCACCCTTCTTCCAGGCAAAGTCTTTCTCGTTCCCAGGCCACGCAGCCAAAGGGAGCACCCCAAAGCCGCGTGGTCCTTCTTCTATCAAAGTGGTGGGGAAGGGGTCCCCACTCTGGCAAAGCCACATGGCAATTCTCTGCTAAAGCCACATGGTGATTTTCCCTCTAGGGCTGTGGGTCCTGCACTCTGGTGAAACCGCATGGATCTCTCTCCAATGGCTGCCACTCCTGGGTTTAAATCCCCACGCCAATCCTCCTCTGCAGCCCCATTTCCGACTCCTCCTACAATCAGTTACACCTGCCAGCATTCCTGTATATTTCCAAGGTTATTTGGGATGCCATCATGAGTCTGGGCAGGCATGTCCTCATTTTCTGGAGCCAATCTTCTCCAAGCTCCCATGCAGGCGCTTTAACTTGGGATTCCTCCCCCAGTCATGTCTTGGGGGAAGTCCTTTCCATCCCCCTGGCTCAGAGCATGGCCACAGCTATTTAATATATCTATGAAACCAGTTAAAGGTTGTAAATATGTTAAGTGACCTTTTTGGAGCTTATCTGCAAAACTGTTGCTATGCAAAACAACTCAATGGCCCTGCTCCATTTGTCCTTTCCCCCAACTCACACCTGAGGGAAAAGGGGTGAGGACATCTTATATGTCTTTCTAATATTTCCTGGACATCCTGAGTTCTGGGCCCCATTCCAACTCCCTTTTTGGGGCCCCCCTATTGGCTGCACCCTGTTACAGTATAAGTAGGTTGTCTACTTTCATTTTTTTACGTATGCCAGTCCAGTTCTCCCAACACCATTTTGAAGGGGCTATTTTTATTCCATTGTATGCTCATGCCCCCTTTGTTGAATATTAAATCACCATAGACCCAGGGTCTATTTCTGGGCTTTATATTCTGTTTCATTGATCTGTGTGTCTGTTCTTATGCCAGTACCAGACTGCTTTGATTACAGTGGCCTTGTAGTATGGTTTGATATCAGGTATTGTGATCCCTCCTACTTTGTTCTCTCTTTTCAAGATTGCTGAAACTATGTGGGGTGTTTTTTGGTTTGATATCAACTTTTGAAATAGTTTTCTAAATCTGTGAATTATACCATTGATATTTTAATAGGGATTACATAAAATCTATAGTTTACTTTGGGTAGTATAGACATTTAAATGGTGTTAATTCTCCCAATCCATGAACACAGTATATGTTCCCATTTACTTGTATCTTCCTCAGTTTCTTTCTTTAGTATTTTATAGTTTTCCAAGTACAAGTATTTTACATCCTTGGTTAAATTCATTTCCAGGTATTTTATATTTTTTGTTGCTATAGTAAATGGGATTTTTTTTTCCTAGTTTCACTTTTTGATAGTTCATTGTTGGTGTACAAAAATGTCATCAACTTCTGAATGTTGACTGTATTTCACTTTTTCCAAATTCACTTATTTGGTACAGTGTTGTTTTTTTTTTTTTTTTATTGGAGACTATAGAGTTTTCTATGTACACTATCATGATATCTGTGAATAATAACAGTTTTACTTCCTCCTTTTAATATAGATGACTTTTTTTTCTTGTCTGATCACTGTGGCTAGAACTTCCAGTACTGTGTTGAATAAGAGTGGTGCAAGCAAACACCCTTGACTTATTCCTGATCTTAAGGAGAAAACTTTTAGTTTTTTTGTCCATTGAGTATGATGTTGGCATTAAGTTTATTGTGTATGGCCTTTATTATGTTAAGGTATGCTCCCTCTATTTCCACTTTGCTGAGTGTTCTATTTTTAATCATAAAAGGGTGCTGGATTTTATCAAATGCTGTTTTTAGCATGTACTGTTATAATCATCTGTTTTTGTCCTTCATTTTGTTTATGTGGTATATTTCATTTATTGCTTTGTGAATGTCATACCATTCTTGCATCACTTAGATGAATCCCATTTAATCATGGCATATGATCTTCGAATACATCATTGGATCCAGGCTGCCAATATTTTGCAGAAGATTTTAGCATCTATGGTCATCAGAGATATTGGCCTACAGTTTCTTTTTTGTGTGTGTGCCTTTATCTGGTTTTGGAATTAGGATAACACTGGCCTTGTAAGAAGGGTTTGGGAATCTTACTTCTTCTTGAAATTTTTGGAATATTTTGAGAAGGGCAAGAATTATTCTTCTTTGAACATTTGGTAAAATTCACCTGTGAAGCCATCTGGTCCAGGGCTTTTGTGTGCCAGGATTTTTTTTTTTTTTTTTAATTACTACTTCATTTTCACTAGTTGTTATCAGTCTGTTCAGGCTTTCTACTTCTTCTTGATTCAGTTTTGGAAGATTGTATCTTTTTAGAAATTTATCCCTCTTTGTCTAGGTTGTCCAATATCTTGGCATATAGTTGTTCAGGATAATTTCTTACAATCCTTTGTATTTCTATGGTATTGGTTGTAACTTCTGTTCTTTCATTTTTTTATTTTATTTGTTTGGGTTCTCTGTCTTTTTTGCTTTTTCTTGACGAGTTGGGTTAAATGTTTGTCAATTTTGTTTATCTTTTAAAAGAAACAGCCCCTGGATTCATTGATCTTTTGAATTGTTTTTTTTTTTTTTTTTTCAGTCTCTATGTAGTTTAATTCTGCTCGGATCTTGATTATTTCCTTCCTTCACCTCTCTCTGGGATTTGTTTGTTGTAGTTCCTCTAGTTCTTGTAGATGTAGCATTATATTGTTTATTTGAGATTTTTGTATCTTCTTTAGGTAGGCCTGTACTGAATTAACTTCCCTCTCAGGACTGCCTTCTCTGTGTACCTTAGGTTTGGGTTTGTTGTGTTCATTTTAATTTGTTTCCAGGTATATTTTTTTCCCTTGATGTCATTTTAACCCATTCATTATTTAATCGCATGTTATTCAGTCTCCTTTTTAGTTTCTTTCTTGATGTTGGTTTCTAGTTTCAAGCCATTGTAATCCAAGAAGATGCATGATACAATTTCAATTTTCTTGAGTTTGTTGAGACTTGTTTTGTGGCCTACCATGTG
Source organism: Anoura caudifer (assembly GCA_004027475.1). Taxonomy (NCBI): domain Eukaryota; kingdom Metazoa; phylum Chordata; class Mammalia; order Chiroptera; family Phyllostomidae; genus Anoura; species Anoura caudifer. The sequence goes on along the minus strand of PVKU01002020.1, from coordinate 145,091 downwards.
GTCTATCTTTGAAAATGTTCCATATGCATTTGAAAAGTATGTATATTTTTCTTCTTTGGGTGAAATGTTCTGTAAATATCAAGTCAGCCATTTAATTTAGGGGTTATTCAATACCACAATACCCTTGTTGATTCTTTGGAAGATCTATCCATTGTTGACACTGGTATGTTAGATCCCCCTATAGTGACTGTATGGCTATTAATCTCTTTTTTGAAGTCCTCTAAGATTTTCCTTGTATATTTATGTGCTCCTAAGATGGGTGCATATATGTTTACAAGGGTTATATCCTCTTGGACTTTTCCTTTAAGTATTATGTAGTGACCTTCTTTGTCTCTTGCTATGCCTTTGTTTTCAGGTCTGTTTTGTCTGATATAATATTACTAATGCAGCTTTTTTCCCCCACATCCATTTCCTTAGAATATTTTTTCCATCCCTTCACTTCAGCCTGTGTATTTCTTTTTTTTTTTGAGGGGTCTTGAAACACAAACACACACACACACACATATGGGTCTTGTTTTCTTATCAATTCTGCTACCTTACATCTTTTGATTGGAGCATTTAATTCATTTACATTTAAGGTTAGTATTGACAAGTACTTATTAATTGCCATTTTTTCCTTTGTACCTCTGTTTCTCTCTTTCTTTTTTTTCATCTTCTTAAAGCTGTCCCTTTAACATCTCTTCAAATGTTGGTTTGGTGGATATGTACTTTTTTTCTTTTTTTTTTTTTTTAGGGAAGCTCCTATTTCACCTTACATTTTAAAAGACAACCTTGCTGGGAAGAATATTCTTTGTTGCAGGCCTTTGCTTTCCATTACTTGGAATATTCCATGCCATTCCCTCTGGCTTATAGTGTTTCTATTGAGAAATCAGCTGATAGCCTTTTTGAAGTTCTTTGTATGTTATTAATGGTTTCTCCCTTGCTGCTCTTAAGATTCTCTCTTTGCCTTTAAAATTTGCCATTTTAGCCCTGGCTGGTGTCACTCAGTGGATTGAGTGCCAGCCTGTGAACCAAAGGGTTGCTGGTTTGATTCCCAGTCAGGAACATGCCTGGGTTGTGGGCCTGAGCCCCAGTTGTGGGCACATGAGAGGCAACCACACACTGGTGTTTCTTTTCTCTCTCCCTTCCTCTCTCTCTAAAAACAAGTGAGTAAAGTCTTTTAAAATTTTTGCAATTTTAATTATGATGTGTCTTGGGGTGGGCCTCTTTGGGTTCATTTTGGCTGAGACCCCGTGTGTTTTTTGGACTTCTGCGACTTTTTCTCTTGTCAAGTTAGAGAATTTTTCTGCCATTACTTTTTCAAATGGGTTTTCTATCCCTTGCTTCTTTTTCTCTGCTTGTATGTATCTGATGCAAATATTATTACATTTCATGCTGTCCTCCAGCTCCCTTAAACTATCTTTGTTATTTTGGGGGTTTTTAGGGGGTCTATATATTTTTTAATATTTTTTATACCTTGTCTTCCAACTCATTGATCATTCCTCTGCTTCATCTAGCCTGTTTTTAATTCCTTCTGGTATATTCTTCATTTCAGATTTTGTATTCTTCATTTCCTCCTGACTCTTACTCATTATTTCTATGTCCTTTTTCATGCTGAGGTAGTTCCCACTAAGTTCCTTGTAGCTCCCATAGAGTTCCTTATAGTTCTGAGTTCCCTGAGCATCTTTATAACTATTATTTTGAACTCTATATCTGATAAATAGCTTGTCTCAATTTCATTTAACACTCTTCCTGGGGATTCCTCCTTTCTTTTCCATTGGGGATTGTTTCTTTCCCTCCACATTTTAGATGACTCTTTTTGTTTGTTTCTGCATGATTGTTCTGCTTTGATTCCCTGTCTTTGTGTAGTTGCCTTCTGTGATAGGAGACCCGTGGGACTCAGTGGTGCAGTCTCCTTGATCTCCTGAGCTGGAAGCTCTTGGGGTGTGTCCTGAATGCCATTTATGTGGGCTGTCTTGTTGTAATTGGGTTTTGGTTATTGTCCAGTCTTCCTTTGATGGGTTCTTCCCACCACTTGGCTAACTGAGATTCGTACCACCCACTGTGTCTAGTGTGCTATTGTACAGGTGCTGCGAGAATAAAACAAAACAACCCAGGAAACCAAAACCCAAGTATAAAAATAACCTCCAACCACAACCATAACATCAACAAAAAGTGAGCAAATATTAATAAAGGTGGGAAAGAATTAAGACTGTTATAAGAAAGATAAAACAAATATGAGAAGACAAATGGCAAGAAAAATGGTTTTGAGAGGCTGGAGGGAGGAGAAATATTAAAAGTGAGAAATGGAAACAAGATGTAGAAAGGGAAAAAATAAAATTTAAAATGAAAATAAGAAGAAGAAAGAAGAAGGAAAAATAGAGTACGAGAAGGGAGCAATAAAATATGGAGTTTGAAATAAAGCTAAAATAGAAATATTGAAATAATAGGAATAAACTTAAAGAAAAAGAAATAATGTTAAAGAGCCATGCAGGAGAAAAATGCATGAATAATAAAAAAGACTAAGATAAAATTAATCTCAGCAAATTCTAGTGTTTTCCACTGTCTTCTCTTTCTGGATTCACCCCTGGTAATGTCAGGTGGTGTTGTAATCTAGCCTTAGGCAGCCAGTTCAAGGCTACAAGTGATCCACAGTCTGTTGCTGTACCTTTCATGCTTGACAAGTCCCAACTGTTTCGCCTACCAGCTTTCCACCAGGGCAAGGCCCAGGAGTGGTTCATCTAGCGACCAAGAGCACTGCAGGTACCACCTCCACTTGCCTCTAGAAGAGGCCTCTGGTATGATCGGGAGGATGGAAACTCTAGGTCAGCCCTGGGAGGAACAATTCAGTCTTCTGGGAAGATGGTAGGAGTGTTTCCTCACCCCCCCTCCACGGCTTAGTCTGTCCCAGATTATTTCCAATGATGTATAGTTTCTGATGTATTTTCCGTCTGTTTCCTGTGAGGAGCCAATTTCTGTAAAAGGGTCAACACTTTCCTGCTTGGCACTGATGACAGTTCTGTATAAGAGCCGAGTTGGGTGGGGCCCTGAACATTTCTTGCTGAGCCTGTCTCTAATCTCTCTGTTCTGCTGGTTTCAGTGGATCAGGGCACGAGGAATCAGTGTAGCTCATAGTATCTGACAGCAGTTCAGAAAGGGCCTTTTTAGAGCTTCTTTTCCCTGTGGATATGCACTGAGCAGGTAGATCCTAAGCCTAGCTTCACTGATTTTCAGAGCCTACAATCCTGCAGGTAGAGGTTGAGCACAACAGCCTGTGGGGGGACCTGCCCAGTTACAATGAAGCTCAGATACTCAGCTCCTGGCAATCTAGTTCCCAGCCTGCTGCTCTTGCAGGAGAATCAGACCTGAACTCTCCCCTTCGTATAGTCCCCTGCTCACCAGCTGCACTGGGTTGGGTCTCACAATCCTTGTGCCATCCCACTTTCTGTTCTTCCTGCACAGCTGGTCTCAGTGGGACCAGACAGCATTTTCATTCTGGTTTCTTTGTTGACAGAGCCACTGTGTGTGCTAGCATGGTGTCCTCACCTTGTCATGCGTCAGCTCCCTCTTTAAAAAAACTCTCTATGTGGTACCCACTCTCTAGCACCAAGCCATGTGACAGCTCTTTGAACACTCCCCTTCCCCAACAAGCCAAAATTCTCTCTTGGTCAGGGCTGTCCACAGCCTGCCAGCGTCTTCCAACAGTTTTAGGAAATAAAGTTTCTCTCCGCAGTTCTCCTGGTTGGCACTGCAGCTATGGACATGCTGCTTGCTGTGGGCATGCAGCCTAAGTCTTCCAGACTTTGTATATCCTTTCAAGTCTCCCCCAGTTAAGGTTGAGGGTTTCCCTTCTTAGGTCCATGGCCCCTGTTCTGGGGAGGAGGGGAGCCAATAAGCTGAATTTTCTGTCTGATCTCTCCTCTGCTGCAGGCACAATTCACAGGAGATTTCCCCCTCAACTTATAAAATTCCTTACTGCATGGTGCAAAGCATCCTCTGTATTCCTTGCTTCAAAAATCCAAATCAGCTGAGATTCCATTGATTGTTGAGGTCACTTGTTGAAAGATGAGCAGAAAATCTGTACTGAGGGCATGAGCAAGTGGGCTCAGCTTCCATCTGCTCGGCTGCCATCTTTCTCTACCTCCCTCATTATATTTTATTATTTTTATTAGTATTTCATTATACTTTCTATATTTATATGTTACAGATACTTTGTTATATTAGAAATATGCTATTATGCATATATGCATTATTATAAAAGTTGTCATATTACACATTGTATTATGAAAAGTGCTGCTTTATCTTTATTGTTTTTCCTTTAGTTTTATTTTGTTCATTATGTTTTATTTCTTTGTTCCATATGGGTGTGCAATTCTTTATTTCGAACTTGAATATATAAAATTTTTTAGATGTGTTTTATTATAATACAGCATGCAGCTTATTTTTAAAAAAGAAAATCTAAGTCCTTATGTCATTTTTAGGGACACTCACCTATATTGCTGAACTATTTAGAGTTATTTTCTAAATCATATAATTTTGTTGTTCCCTGAGTATCATTGTTTTTCTTTTCTCCTTTAGCCTTACTTTCCAACTTCTATGAAAGTGATCAGGTTTTCTGCTACTTCTTTCATTTTTTTCCTTTTTTCTTTCTTTCTTTCCTTTGATCCTTTGTACTCTTCTGATTTAGATGTTGCAGACTATGTGTATATTATTTAATAATACTTTAAATTTACCCCATATAATTAATGCTAATTTTCCATTAAATCTGAATTTATTCTGCATAGCTATCTTATCCTAAACCCAACAAAACTCTTATTGCACTCAAATCATCCATTGCATATCTGATATTCTAGCATTGCATCATCATTGCTTTGAAGTTCAGTATTTTAAGACATAAAAATTAGTTGTCTTGTAGTCAACACTTAAATATTTTTATCAGAACTATTTATTATTTTACATTTTCTTATCTCTTATATATTCTTTCTTGTTTATTATTTTACTGGGATAAAATATGCCCACAAGATTTTTTAATGTGAATACTTATGTGACAACAACAATATCTGTTGATATATTAGGAAATGCCTCTACATTGTCCCATACTGGAATGACAACTTTTCATGTTACAATATTTTGGCTTGACAGTACTTTTCCAAAGCATTGGGGGAATATTACATCATTATCTTTAGAATCATTTAGCACTTTTGCCAATAAACTTATTTATTTTATGGTAGAATATTTTAATTTTTGTGGATTTAAAAATTATGTTTTCTTTATTCATTTTGTTGTTTAGTTTACTGTGCTGTGTCTACATGTGAACTTATCTTTATCTAGCTCTGTGCTAGGAATCCCAAATTAAAATCTCAGCCATTTACACAGATTAAATAAAAAAACAAACTATTACTCCATGGTGAATTTTTTATTATCTTCCACTTCAGTAATTTTAACAAGAGACTGTGGCAATACTGCGGACACTTTATTAATTATATACATTTTTATTCCCAAGATTTTTAGTTTTTTTCCATATTGACTGTTATTATATTTCTGCTAATTTGGTTACCAAAATTTGTTTCAGTTTTTCAACATTTTTCATCCCTTTTACAAGTATTTATATGAAATACTTTGTTACTTACTTCATAAATGAATTGCATGTGAAATAATACATTACATATAGATGGGATATCTTTTTTAGCCTTACTTTGCTCCATATGATCTATAATTTGGTTGACTAGCTCAATACAATTATTAATTGTATTACTTTATTTATTTATTTTTCTTAATTTATTCACTTATTTTTCTCTCTGACTCATTGTTTTGCTTACCCAGCTCTTATGAGTTGCCTCCATGAGTCCTTTCTCAGAACCTTTGTCCAGAATCAGATATTGTAATGACCTCTGGTTCTGCTGTCTCCAAAGTCATGGCCTTGTACACTGCTCAGCAATCATATTCTTTACTGGCTTATTGGAGTTGTTTGTTTTATTTTTATGCATGGCAATTTTGTTTGAGTTTTTATTTTTCTGTCTTATCTGTCCATGTACATTTGCAGCACAGGTGGTGAATTAAAGCACAGACTCACTTTGCATTTTAACTGGGAGTCTGTGTGACCATTGAAATGTACTTTCGAGTAATGATAGGACTTCATTGTCTCTTTTTGTTGCTAATGCTATGAATTCTTATTCATTTGCTCATTGTTATTTAGCATCACTGGAAAAAGTTTAACTGTCATAAAGTTTTATAAGTTAAATTTTTAACATAGAAAATTCATTTTCTGTAGATTTGGAATTATAGTTTATCATATTCTTTAGCATGTAGAGAGTAAAGTGAAGACATTTGATTTAAATATGACTTAGGATACCACTTAAAGTAATAATAACTAAAGTATCATAGGCAAATATTACATTAAAATGTAAGCAATATACATAGAGATAGAGTAATAGTGTGGCATTGTAGAGTATTGAGAAGAACATTGGGCTCTGGGTTAGGGTATGGAAATCTACTCTGGCTTTTTCAGCAAATAGGTAAAAGAGGTTAAAAGAATCAGTACCTTCTCTGATTATTTGTTTCCTCATTTGTAAAATTAAAATGTTGGGATACAGAACTTCTAAGATATTTTTCCAGCTCTAATACATGATACTGACATTTTAATTGATGTTATGCTTTTGCAGTGCTATTCGAAATATGCAAGTTATTTTAATCATAGTAAAAGCAGTTTTTATAGAGGTTTGAACTATAAAGGGAATAAATTCCAAATGAGACATTTGGATTTACAAAGAAAAATAACTGGCAATCATACACAGGTAGCAAACCAAATCATAACAGGAAAGAAAATAGCTGTAGTCACACAATAGTTCAATTTCTGAAGAACTCACATTTTTTCCTCTTCTTCTTCTTTTTTTTTGGAAAAACTATCTCTTCTGGGCAATAGAAAGGTACAAGATTGTGTTTTCAATTTTCAAGTTTGAAAATTACTTTAATCCACTGCTAACTTTCTATTTTGGCCTTGAACATAAAAATGAGTGCCTAGAATTCAAAAAAGCAGAGTGATAGTACCAGCATATTTTATAAGGTCTTCATTTCAGTGCCTTTTTCTTTAATGGCATAGAGAAAAGTGGACAAATATGTACTCACTTCTGAAAAAGGCAAGAGAAAACCATTCCAAAAAATCTGGTTTTCTTTTGTGGACTCTGAGAAAAAAAAGATACCTACTAGGAAGGGTTCCTGGTGGCTAACTGGGCTGAAATTTAAAACCAGAGTGGAGCAGCTCTTTCTACACCAGGTCCTCTTATGCAAACATCACTTCAGGGAGAAACCTGCATTGAACTGCTTGCCTCCCCACTGAAATGCATGCCTGGCCCAGCAAGGGCCTTATAAAGGACTTTCTGGAGTTGTATTTCAACCAATGGGACAGAGGCTGTCCCTGTCTGATGGGATCAGTGCAAGTATATCCCCGTTAGCACCTTCAGGGACCAGTCAGAGAGACTACATTCTGACCAGTCAGGACAGTGCCTTTTGGACAAGTCAAACTGCAAGGATTTGAAATCCTCATTTGCATGAGGACAAATGAATCAGGGATTAGGGATGGGGACTTCGTCTGCTTATATAAACCAGCTCCCCTCTGACTTCCCCTTTCCACAAAAGATGGGAGAGCTGGAACACTGAAGATGAAATAACAAAGCTGTCTAGTGGACGGAAATGGAGAAGAGCAGGCAGCACAGAGCTGTCTAGCTGGGGAGGGGCCACCTTCCCACAGAGGGCCTCCTGGCAGCAGCCATATTGTTCCACAGCCATGCCGTCTCCTAACTAAGCCATTGAACCATTCTAACAGCTGTGTGGCAGCACAACTGAGCTGTTTGCACTGAATAAAGTTTTCTTCTTCACCACACTCCCAGTTGAGGATCCTTGTTAGAGTTTAATTGACACCAGTGGCCATCGGTTGACACTTTTTACTATAGCAACAAAACATTTTATATATTTAAGTAATTATACAGTGATAGTGACTATTCTTTGGTAATTTACTTGGTCCCATGCATGTACAAAGTGCTTAATTTTGTTTTATAATTGAAGCCTTGTAACAGATTCTCCTAATTTATAGATAGTATACTCTTAAAGAATTGAGCAGTTAAAAATGTTGGCATGAGTTTAATTGTAGGCAAGGATTAAGTGGAAATCCTGTCTGCATATCTTCAGTTCCTATCATAACATTTAGCTCCTGTTAGTTGTGTTTTTTTGTTGTTCGTTTCTTTGTTTTTTTCTGAATTGCTATTAAAGAGAGTGCTTAAATTCTCAGAATGCTATGTGGGTGGAGATTTGAAATGCTCACCAATCAAACAAAATATACTTGCACATAACAGAGCTTTCCTAGACTCCTTAAAAATCTTATACAGGGTCTAGGGTTCCTGGGTTTGAGAATTCAAGCTATTTTATATATTTTTAAAAATTATTTTTGTATGAACTGTAATTATTTATCACTTGCAGAAGTACCTAAAGTTGACCCTTATCATGAAATAAATAATTTCTGTAGAAAATGTTCCTATTGATATGATAAACAGCTTCATATCACATCAGGTTTTCTGGCAAATAAGTTTCTAGCCTGTTTACAAAAGCAAAATTTTTTCCAGAGATTTAGGGTTTTGAAGTTGCAGATGAAGAGTAATATACCTACATGATATTACAAGTACAGAAAACTGGAGGAAGGATAGGGGAATACAAAACTACATTTGAAAATCTACTTGTATTATGCAGAAATATATTGTAACTGAACACCTTCTGAGGATATTGAAGTATTGAACTGACATTGGATATTTAACTGACATTGTCATAAACTTTCCATGCCCTCTTGAGATACAACAAAATTGTAAAGATGACTGGTTGGGTGTACATAGTGTGACAGTTTGTGTCAGAAAATAGATTTTTTTTATATATGAAGTTAACAACCTACAGGGAAATAGATCAAGGCCCTTCAATTCTTCAGACAGGCACTTAGCAACAGAATCAACAGAAAGAAGAAAAATCAACAAGTAATTTGAAAGGGGTTTAAAAATTAATGAGCCACCATTAAAATGCTAGAGTTGTTCTAGGGAGTTTAGGCCATCTTGTTGCTCATATATGAAGTTACATGAGAACAAATTTAAAAAGAGAAAGAGTCTTTTAAGAGAAAGAAAAGAGACATTTACTAAGTAGGTAGATAGGTTGAATAAATGAAAAAATGAACATAGTTGGCACATAAACTTGTTTAACATTGGAAGTTTGTTAAACATATATTGTAGCTTGTACATAATGAAAAATATCTAACATATATCTATTTAACATTTTTCTGTATATCATCTTAAATTTTATACCATGCAGTGAGCATTAATATAAGAACTCTCTGTATTTCAAAGTTAATGATAACACATGGAAAAGAAGAATTGTGCATATTTTAGAGGGAATGCTGGATAGCATAATTCATCGAAACATAGAAAGATAGAACATAACAAAAATTTTAAAAACAAAAATAATTTCTTTTAAGATTTTATATTCTTTCAACAAATAGTGTTATCCTTTTTTAGAAAAAATAGGTAGTATATATAAAAATTATTTTGTGTCTATGTGTTTTATGATTCTATTAGTGCAGTGTTCTTTACCTTACTGTTACTAAGAAAACTGGCAGTGAGTAGTGTGCTAGGGGCTTAGCAATATTAAATTCGGTGATACCTCAGGCTGAGCACTTTTGCCAGTCATCACAGTGGATTTGATCAATGGTCTGGAGGTTAAGTCATGTATTTCTGAGTCATGAAGCTCTGATGAAGGAGCACTGAGCTGTGGTCAAATAGCAGTACTTGCCAGTTAGACGACCTCTAACAAATCACCTCATGTTCTGAATGTTATTGGTCTTTTGAAATAATGCTAACTCAAGACTTGCACACAGAGCATTTGTAAATTGGAAATAGTAGTAATAATAATAAAAGGCAATATGAGTAGTAAGTTGTTCTAACAGATTAGCAACCCAGTGGTTTAGAGTCTGTCGAGTTCAAATTTCTGTTTTTACCTAACAAGATTCTTATCTTAGACAATATACTTAACCTCTTGCGTCCTCAGTTTATTAACTTGTAAAATAGAGACAGTATCAGTAATACTAGTCTTCCACAGAGCTGTTGTCTCCCTGGATCTGTTCTGGGGGCATTGTCCTGTCAGCTACAACCTCTCTAGGTCCTCTCACACCTATGATCGTGGTGCCTTGAAGGGTCAAAGCCTCCTCAAGCCTGGTCTGCTCCTTCTCCCACATCCCTACTTTCTGAGGTTTAGCCATCACTTAGAAGGCATCTCAGCACCTGTTTCCTCTGGATTCAACCTCCAGAGCACTGATGGTTTTCTGGCTTGGATGTCTGTTAACAGGCAGGAAGATAGTCTGATGGCAGGATTGAGAAAGCCAAACTTAGATAAAATTTTTAGTATTAAATTTAAAGTGACAATTTTATTCACAATTCAACTGGCACTAGCATGTTAGAATTTCAGTACTGCTGTGCTCCCAAGGCTTCCTGGAGAAACCGTGCTAGTTCAGCAGTCCTTCTTCTCTAAGGTGTAGGCTCACACCACCCTGTGAAATCCACCCTGGGAAGTCTTGGTGGTTTGCAAAGTCTTCTGGATTTCTTCATATTATCAGGGGTATTCATGAACATATATTTAAAATGGACATATTTTGATATTATTTTGTTATGAAAATGTTATTGGAACCCAAATAAATTATTTGCCTTAAATTGTGCTGAAGAAAAAGGTATGGGTTTAGCTCGCTTGTAGTGAGCAGGGCAGTGAGGGCCCTGTTTTGGAAGAGGCTGACTGTGTGGAAGATTCCAAATGAGGCTCTGGTTTGCACAAATGAGGAGCTTTATGGGTAGAAGTGTTAATACCCATAGCTCGTTCCTTATTGACTATGAGGTCTTTTGAAGAATCTCACTGAGTATTGTATAAAATCCCTTAATAGAGGGGAAGTCCTTTTGGTTGGTTTGAAATCTCTTCAAAACCACTCATTCTATGTGGGAAACACCCTTTGATAAACACAGAGTTGCTCTTTCCCTTTGGAGGAATAAGATTTGTCCTGACAATCAATGGCACATGAGCATTTGAGGCTTTGGGGCCAGAAGTGATTGCTAATATTCCTTTGTGTGTTTGACAGCCAGTACATGAGTGCCCACTGATCCCTGGATGAGAGGAATGAGAACTACAGAAAGTCAATGCCTCAAAGAAATGATCCATCCCATGTTTATCTGCATCACACCTCCTAATCACAGGTTCCCATGAAGAATGATGTGTGGAGCTGGAAGGTCTTAGGGCCACAGAAGGTGCTTGCATGCTCTGGGCTGGCTTTGTAGAGGAAGGGTCAACAGGTTAGTTTGGAAAGCTCAGGGCATCGTTGAATTTGTTTGCAGTGCCCAGCTTGGGAACTCTACCCATTTAGGGTTTCTGCCCCACGCTTTGCAAAGTTTCACAAGTAGTGGACCATCTGGATCTGAAAGTTTTGAATCTTTTCAAATGTTTGATTTAACTGCCAGAAAGTTCCTTCCTTCTTATGACAGATCAGGACCAGGTCTCAGAAGTAAGGCACTACTGTACAGTAATACAAATCAAATCACCTAGTGCTGAAGGGCTTGTTTTATGAAAGGTACTGTATTAACCAGAAAACCTCTTTTTTTTTCATGTATTGTTTACAACTAATTTTCTAATTGACTGTATTGAATTGTCTCTTCTTGTACAGTCTCATTTGGGGCAACATGTAGCAGTTAGTGCATATTTTACCCAAAAGAAGAATATGATATTAGTTGCTTTTAAGAAATTTTGGCATTGTATGTCCATTTTTATAGTATTGTTACTGGACTTATTACTATAGACTAAGGTCCCATCATGCTTTTGTAAAATCAAGTAAAACCAATTTTTATAAAAAAAAATATCAGTGGTAGTGACTTCCATTCATCAGCAATGAAGCAATGCAGACAAAGTGCTGGCTCCTGTGGCAGGCTCGGACACTGTGCTCAGTAACCTGACTTCCCAGGTGGGAAGGCCCCATCCACGTTTTGAGGGAGGTCTGGGCTCGAGTCTCAGGAGCAGATCCCAAGAGAACTCTTAGTAGGAGAACTAGGCTACATACAGGGAGAATCACTATGCCTGAAGTCATTTTGAATAACTTTTACCTATTTTTCTCTAAATTAATTTTAATAAATTCCATCTTTTCTCATTGAAACTGGTTTTGCACTTTGATTCATATTTGTCATGTAATTTCAAATAGCTAGGCTGTATCTTCCGTGCAGTTCATCAGTGCTTTTAAAAAATAGCAAATTATCTTTTTCTATCTAATATTATTCAGTAATGAGTAAAAACTGGTCTTTAAGGCTTATATACTGCAAAGCAGTCAATTCATAGGTAAATTTGAATATAAAACAGTGATCCAAACATGTTTTAGAACTAATTTTGAGTAAGATTTTCAAGATTTATAAGAAGATGATAAAAAAAGCTTTGCACACTATCACTTTTCCAATGGGAGTTAGAATTTGGTGTTATTTGTCTAAATTCAGTAAGTTGCATATCTCTTCTGTTGCTCATTTGTCTTCAGGTTTCTCAGCTTTTTTTGTAAGTGATTTGAAGCACTCTTAACACATCTTTCATTCACTAAATGGAAGCAAAAAAAAAAAAAAAAAGAGCAGATTTTCCAATAGTTCTGATTTTACCAACTTGCTTATAAAGGAGAAGTTTCCAAAGCCATAAGTTACCCTTTTTCTTTTTCATAAAATGATATTTTATATTATTGGAGTGTTTCACTACCCTAATTGTCTTCCTATTTATTTATATTCTGTTTATTTATGACATATTTTCCTAAATTATGTTTCATATATTCCTGTCCTTTTCTATAAGTGAACACATTGCTCCAAAATTAATGTGATATAAGTGACCTCACGTTAGTCAGAGAAGGCTTCACGTAAATAATATTTTATGAAAAGTCACAATTTATTTAGCCTATATTTCAGAATAGCTAGTCAAGCCATGAAATGAAGAGTTATAAATAGAAAGAGGAGGAAAGCTATTATAATCTTGACTAATAATGGAGAATTTGGCCATGCATGCAGGCTTAAAGTCCTTAAACAAACTTATACTTCTTGCAAAAAATTGAACTGTATTTGAAATTGCCTGGTCTCTTTTTCCATTTGAAGTCAATGGCTAATTGTGACTTCATTTTCACAATTGAACTGGATATGTAATTATATTAGTGCTATATATCTCTTATTATAAAATAAGTTATTTTTTAATCATATTTCCAACGTTAGGGACACATTGTGTAGAAAATTATTTCACTTTCAAAGGTCTTCATAACACAGTCCTCTACCATGCTTAGTTCTATTCAACCATTGTAAATATCTAAAAATGAGTGTTTCATAGAAAAATTATGTTTAGCAATATTCTAATGCTTATGAGTACAAATGTTTAATGGAAAAATAATAAAAAAATGTTTGGGTTGCTTAGGGTTCACTACAGTTTTATTTCATTCTCTAATTTCCTTTTAGAAAAAATAAAAAAGAATTTATGGTGTGGTTAAGTATGCAATTCAGGTATGCATTTCATTACTTTATGATCAGATTGGTTATTTACAACCCTTCAATTGGGGAAAAAGCATCAATGTGGTGAAGGGGTTACAGAATGACGAGGCGACTACCCAATAGCAGGTAGATGCATTTCTGGAAAAAGAAGTCATCATTTTTCTAAAGTTTTGAGATAATAAAGGGAATATTGCTAACACAACCCCTGAGGTTAGCTGAGTGAGAACAACCCTGTAACTGGATGATTCAGCCAATTTTGGGAATCCCAACCTGCTGATGGTAGACTAACATCTCACTGCTTAGTGGAAGAAACACGTATGAGAATTACTCAAGAGATGGGTAATAAGAAAATCACAGGACAGATTCCTTTACCTGAATAAATGAAACTGAGCATTGGGAAGTTTAAGAGATTTGATAAGTATATATATTTAAAGTCCCAGAGTTATGGGTTATGGAGGAACATTCTAAATAAAACTAAGAGACACATTAAAGTCAGTTTAAGGTATACATCTATGATTAAACAAATAATTAACTGAATCATCACAAAGTTTAGTGGGAAACATATTGAATTTCACACAATTGCATCACTACTTGATAATATAACCAAATATTCTAATTCATTACCGTCTTTTTAGTTTGTTTTATTTTTACTTTTTTAACTTGTTTTAATGGAAATATTCTGTTCATGCCAATAATTTTGTACTAATATACAAGAACCACTGGCTTCAACCTGAACACAGCTATGTATAGTTGAGAAAAATCAGTAATAATCTACCACATAACAGCTTTAAATACCTTGAGTAGGTGATAATCTTTTTGTAAATTTAAGCTATACATCTAATCAGGCTCTGAATTAGTGTTTGTATTTGTCTATTTCACAAGAAATTTTGAAGGATATGACTAATTTTAAACAAGTGGTATAAAACAAGAGAGTCTCAAATTGAACAATAAATGCTATCTTTGATTTAATCTATTATGTCAAAACAGTATGCTGGCTGGTAAAAATTTCAAGCAGACTTAAGTATTGTGCTCCCCAATGAAAGATGGAGAATCTAGAGTAATATGTTTCACAAACAAAAAAGTGCTTATCTATTGAAAAGTAAGGTGTATTTATGAATGTGAATAATACTGAATTCTTTCATTTTCACTGAGTATGATTTTAAATTCCGTTTGATAGAGAATGCAGTGAGTCATTACTGCATTTTTATTGTAGTCACCAGTGCAGATAACATTCTCAAAATTTCTTCCTGAATACAATGGAAATGCCTCTGTGGTGTCATCAATGTTCGTAAGTCTTATTTTTAAATACAAGAAAAACTAAGGTGAAGGGAGATCACATGCTTTTCTCACTGTCATCTATGAAATTAAAGACAGATTTAAAATAAAGAGCAAATGGTAGATTATACTGGTTAATTCAGGAAATAGACCCAAACGCATCTTGTTACTAGGAGATTATTCCATTATTGTCAATTTAGCTGCACAGTGGGGTATGTGTATGCATGTTGGTGCATGCATGCAGACATGTAATTCTCCATATGCAATATTAGAATATTTGTTTTGTTTTTAATTATAAAATTTTAAATGATAGTTATGTTTAATCAACCAGGAAGAAATCAATTTACCTGGCATTAATTACACTTGGACTTTCAGATTCAGAAAACAGGTTGGTTTTTCTAAATTTTAACCCAAGCCTTGGATAAAAGCTTTGAAGACCTTTGATAAAAGACATAATAGTAAATTAATTTTTACATAGGAACTTATTTCAGAAAAGAGAATTCATCTAATTTTTAGAAATCCAGTATGTTTAGATTCTTGGGGAAAATAATAATAGAATTGTGATAGATCCTCCCGTCTATATATTTAAATTGATTGAAGGTTTTAGTGATAATTTAAACCATAGGTTTCAGACTTACAACTCAGTTCATTAAATATTATTGAACCTTATGGAGGAGAGGAGCAATAAAGGCACGGACTCCACAGCCAAAGGGACTATTTTCTTTCCTTCCTTTGCTTCTTTCCTTCATTTCCCCCCATTATTTCTTTTATCCATTGCCCCTTCCTTCCTTCCTTCCTTCCTTCCTTCCTTCCTTCCTTCCTCTCCCCTTTCTTCCTGTCTTCCAATTCTTTTTTTCTCTATCTAGGAGAACATTTTTATTGGAATTTCAAAAGGTAACAGAAGCCTTTTTTTTATCAGTGCTAATGTTTATGCAGGAGCCAGTTAGATAAACAGGTTAGCAATAAGGTAGAGAATAATCTAAAGTTATTTACTTGTAATCTCCACCCCCCAAATCATGTCTTCATGCTGCACTGAAGGGAGAGGGGCTGCTGACTACCTGTCACCACACAGCTGCAAGATTTCCACAGGCCTCACACTCTGCCTTGAACCCAGTGCAGAGGCCCTGGGACTTGTTTGATAGCCTAGTCTAATCCTCCCTTGGGCCTGGAGTGACATATTCTTGTCATATTGATCCAGGAATGAGAGAAGAAAGTGCTCAATTTGTGGACAAGCATCTCTGAAAGTAAGGGCCCCAAAGAGCTTAGACCACTTATACATAGCAAACCATTTCCAAATTTCACAGAGATAAGTCATCCCTCCTCTAGGTCATAACTAGGGAGTGGTTAAGGGTAGGAAAAAAGGACAAAGCTTTTCTTAAAAAAATTTTTGGAATATAAAAAGCAATGGTTATTTTATAACTTTCTGTGCTCTTTGGCCATCCCAAACCCCTCTGCCTCTTCCTTCTCTGTGGCATAAACCTGAATTTATTATTACTACAGTGTATGTCAAACTAAATTAAATAATTTTATCAAGTAGGATATCAGAATAATTTACTAAAACAGTGGTTTTCTGCCCTCACTTTACATTAGAATCACCTAGGTATCACTTTAGAAAGATAATGATTTAAGATCTCAATCCCTGAAAGACCTAATTAGTCCACAATAAGACTCCTGCCTTGTATTTTATAAAGTCCTTCAGGTGATAAGATTATACAAACAGGATTGGACACCATTCCTCTGAACTAAACACATATTGACAACAAAAAAATTAAGCAATACAATACATAAAATGTGACCTTTGAACTTACATTCTAATGATGGATAATTATTTTAGAATTCATATTTAAAAATTACTTATAACATCTTGACTTAAATGACTCCGAAACAAAGGTCCATGCAAGTCCATATTAAACTCTCTTTTGCCTTCTCCAAACACAGGAATCAAGTGGCCCACGTGGCTGCTGGCTCATGTGATCTGTGCTGGTGAGCCCAGTCTGGTGCATAGGACAGGCTGAGGGTGGTATGCATGGAAAGAAGCAAGCAGCCATTTCAATACCAGTAAGCGTGGCTCATGTCAAAAGCATTAGAAAGGATAGTGTAGGATAATTACTTAATCAACTGCAAGAGTGTGTAATACTTTTGCTCAGATAACTTTACAAACTGAAAATTAATGAAGTCTTTATAAGTGAATTTAGGTTCAGAAAACAAACAAACAAAAAACCTAAAACAAAATGAATACCTTCTTGAGCTCCTAGAAAATTACAGACTTTGCAAAATTTATTCTTTTATGTCCAAGTAGATTTGAATGTGCTTCTGGGTTTTTTCCATAGGATGCCAGACATAGAGGAAGCCATACTTTGTGAGATTTCAGATTAGGGCAGCAGCACAAGGTTCCACCTCTGCACTCAATTCCCCTTCAGTTTCTCTGAAACATCCGACAACCCACAGCTCTCCCAATAGTCTCCGTCCCTGAGTTAGAGTGAGGGGTTGTGAGGACATGGTCAAAAAGACCACAAAGCACCTTCTGAAGGCATCATAGTCACATAACTTCTCGTGGTGGCTACCCTGAGGAAATGGTCCAGAAGTGTCAGATCTTCCTATTTTTCAACAGAAGCCCCAAATCAGAATGCTTAAATGAAGCTGACTGATTTATAAACTTTTGTATGAAAACAAACAAACAAACAAACAAAAAAGCAAGAAATCCAGGAGTTAGAACTGGTCCTAAGCACTCCAGCTTGAGACTTTTTGATTAGAGAGACAGTAAAGGTGAGACTATGGCTACAGCATTCCAGGCCCCTGTGTGGTGGCTGCATGTGGCTGTTCTGTCCTATCAGCAGATGTCTCCTTTGGGTACAGCATAAATGATCAACTACATGCCTTACATTTGCCCCGTTTCCTACTCAGCTCTCTCCAATGCCTCTTATAAACCCCTGATTTATGCGTGGAGATGCTATTTCCCTGCTGGAAGGCGGGACCCCTGATGGCAGGCGTCATCTACGTCTAGCACCTAGCAGGATGCTCTGCCTGCGGAGATTAGCTTTAATCTATAAATCATTATGATGCAGGAGTTATTATTATTTTTATTTCACAGATAAGGAAATTGAAGGTTAAGTGATTTATAACCTGTCTAAACTTAGGCAATTTGCAATAATGCTGAGATGTTTGACTCCAATGGCTGTGCCTTAAGCCACCAGAGTGCATTCTGCTTAATGCTTTCCTGTGAGTACTCATTCTTCCCCTTTTCTATATATAGTAAAAGACTAACATATCAGAGAAATATGGTACAGGGAATGGTAGCATATTTCTATTCTTAGTGATCTAGAGGTAAATAAAAAATATACATTAAAATACTTTACACGTTTTGTCACAATATTCAGTTAATATTGATTCTCTTTACTAATAAGCAAACCAGTTCAGAATAGTAAGTAATACAAAACCAATATCTAAGGATGATAGGATTTGAAGCTGGTTCAAATTATTTAATACTGTTTGGTCCACTCTTTACTTATTTACTCTTTATCTAATCTTTAATAAAAAAGTGGTGAGATGGTTTTTCTTTGACTTTAGGATGTTCCTTGTCCCTTTCTCTCAAAAGACAGGTATCAAACCAACAGGGAGTCTAGTTCAAACCATAATCCTACTTTGTTGCTTTAGGTACAAAATTCTGAACTCAAAAAAAAAAGGATGTGTTCGTAGCCATTTTTTAAAATTTTATGTTTTAAATAAAGAAGCATAAAAGACAATTACTAGAAAATATGTTGAAAAATATCAAGGGAAAGAAAATACAAAACTAGTTATGATTCAGTGAGACAAAAGTAGGTTTTCCAGCAATTTTTCTTCCATGTCTAAAACTTAGGAATTTAGGAAGAAGCTTTGAAAAGCTTTCATTTAATAATACATCATTATAATATCAAACTTACTGTCAATAACCTTTGCTCTTATTCTGAATTTATAGTTCCTTTTTTTCTCTCTTAAGAGTTGTTTGACTTTGAAAGCATTTGTCTCCCCTAGCCAAACATAATAATGTTATACAATATAAATTTTTCAGGTCCTAGAATTCCTGAATTTTCTGAATTTCCACAAATTTTGTTTCAGTGACAGAAATCTTGATACTAGAAATTGAAGTATCTGTAATTTCCAGAAATGCTATGTTAGTAATTTGGTTCTAAAATGATGGACCATTTTATTACTATATATTTTCTATGTTCCCAAGTATATTTCATAGAAAAATGTATTTGTATAAATAGCCAAATGAATTTCCACTTAAGAAAATAAAAATATTGCTTAACAAATGTTTAGTCTTGATCATTTTGATTCCTTTAACTTGATTTGTAAAATAAATAATGCTACCAAATAAAAACTTAAGCCATTATCTTCTTAAGAATTTTGGAAATGTGTCAAAAAATAACCCACAAATGAAAAGTTACTTGAATGCCATAAAAGAAAAAAATCTCAATAGAAAAGGAAAGATAAACTGGAGGTAAAACACAATTAGGTTTATAGTTTTTTCTTGGCAAAAAAAATACTGGCAAGAAAATTTTTAAGAATTTAAAAAATGTTAATGTAACTTAAAGACAACCTCTAAATGCAAGTTTTCATTCAGCAAAGAATTTTCTGCTATGATGTTATTGATAAAGTACCAAAGTAGCTATTTGTTGATGGTTTATTTGAATTATTTTAAGAAATATATTCTGAAACTTTACTAAACTTTAAAGTCAACCAAAGAAGGTAAAGCTGAAATATCTAAAAATTCTTAATTTTGGATCACAGTATGATAGTTGTTCTATTAGAATAGAAAGTTTAATAATAACCTAATCATAGACCTGAAGATTTAGCCCAACAGAGAAAAATACATAAATAAAAAGATTTAAAAAATTAGAAAATTTTCTTTTGTTACAGGGTCCTCTGACTACTGGTTTTGCTGTCACTTATTGCTGCTAAGGTCACTTGTAGTTGGGACCTGACCATTGGTGCGACCATGACGGCACTCCTATCATTACTCAGTAGTATCAGAGCTTATGGGGCAAGGCCGGCTGCTGTTAGCTTGATGTCAAAGATAATATTATCAGAGATGGACTGAAAAGCTCAAATCTTCTTATCTTCTCACTAATTCTGATAAACACAGATAACTGTATAGGTGTTGAAAGAACACATTTTTCTTGAGAGAGGGATATGTGTCAAGGTTACTTAGAACAAAAGTAAAAATAATTAATTCAAGAAAGATCTCAAAAGGAATTTAGGAAGGAAGGAAGGAAGGAAGGAAGGAAGGAAGGAAGGAAGGAAGGAAAAAAGGAGGGAGAAAGGGCACCAGTGCTGTAAAATATTATGTATTATTACAATAAAAGATAGATTTAAGAGCACAGTTGGGTTGGGTTTAGAGCTGAGACAGAGTAAATTGTGTGCATCTCTCAAGTTGTCTTGGTAACAGGAATTTCACCTATTATTAGTCCATTTTTATATTTTTACTAATGAAAATTTCATTTAGCATTTTCACCTTTTATGCTTACAGGATGAGTATTCCAAGTAGAGAATAATTTTTAAGTGCTTGTCCTTTCAGCATCTTTTTTAAAGTCAATTATCTTGCAGAAATCATAAATCTCTGAGATAATGACTCCTTTTCTATAGAAAGGTCTATAAAACAAAAGTTAATTTTCTCATGTTGGAACAGAGTTATTAGCTATTAAAAATGCAAAACTTTACCATTTTCTCTTTGTGCTATACTGATTTTTTCCTCCATTCAGGAAAGTTCCAAAATTTGTCAGCTACATTACCACACTTTGGCTATTATTTATTTACACCTACAGAATGGAAGTCTTCCTGAGATCCTTAGGACCCCTCTTCCTTCCTTACTTTTTAATCCCAGATAGATCTGTGTGGCACCTAGATCCCTGCTCTGACTTTACTCTGCTCTAAGGAAAGCTGTTGGAAGTAACTCTGCTGCGAAAGTGAACCGACAACAGACAACTCCATGATGAGGACGCTGCAATCAGTGGAAAGGCTAGGATATGAAACAATGCCTAATCAATTTAGACCCACAGAAGATCAGTTTCCATGGAACATGGACACATAAGCAAATTTCTATTTAGTTTAAGATTGAGGGGTGTGAGAAAATAGTTGGACAACTTGTTGATATTTGGAGGTGTTGTAAGTTTTAAAGGATACATTTGAAGATGGGAGATTAGAAGAACATGTCTGCTCTGATGCCAGAAATCCAGGAGAACGTGAATGATTGATTAATCAGGACAAAGATGGCTGGAGGTAGGGTTTGAGCTAGGACAGGGCTAGGGTTAGAGAATGAGTAGCTCTGCCTTTATAAGACAGGAAGAAGACTCAACCAATGCTACATTTATTTTATTATGAAGGAAGGAAGATGACAAATTAGGTTTGTACATCTAGTGGTTGAATTTTTTTTTTAATTCTCATATTTTCTTTTTCTGTTTTATTGTTGTTCAAGTACAGTTGTCTTCATTTCCTCCTAAAAATCCCCACCACTTTGCCATCCCCACTCCCACCCTTGATACTATCCCCCTTTGGTTTTGTCCATGGGTCCTTTTTACATGTTTATACCCCCCTTTGGTTTACATGGGTCCTTGACAACCCTTCCCCTTTTTCTCCCTGCTATCCCTTCTCCCCTCCCCTCTGGTTACTATCAGTTTGTTCTTTATTTCAATGTCTCTGGTTATATTTTGCTCCATATATATTTATATATGTTTGTTTTGTTGATTAGGTTCTACTTATAGGTGAGATCATATGGTATCTGTCTTTCACTCTCTGGCTTATTTCACTTGATGTAATGTTCTCCAGTTCTATCCATGCCGTCGCAAAGGGCAGGAGCTCCTTCTTTCTCTCTGCTGTGTAATGGTTGAATTTTTTAAAATTTCCAGTTAGATGGTTTCTATCAAATTATTACTAAAATATTTAAAATGACATTTTTTGATCACTACTTTCTCTTTTGGCAGGGTGCAAACAAGGACATGGCAGGGACATTATTAACATCAGTAGTAATAGCAACAGTGGTGCAAGTTGTAATGGAGATAGCACCCTGGTGGCAATTAACAAAGCAACAGCATCTAATGAGCATGGGCTCCTGGATCCTTTTGTAGGTACCCAAGTCCCCACGAGAGTAGACTTAGTGGCAACAGCAAACATAGGCTTCAGGTAGCACCTTCTTTTCCTTTCTTCCTGGAATGAAACACTACCTATTTTTTGTTTCTTCAACCATTTTAAACTGCTTATAAAAAAGAAAAACCCAATTTTAAACCCAATCCTTATTTTGAATTTCCCTTTTGTTAGAAATAACTGGAACTGTTTTGATTTTCATAATTGGATTCTGACTTAACCACAAGTATGTACCCTAGAGAGAAAACCTCATGTATGTGTACCTGAGGATAGGCCTGAGAAGGATCATAGCAGCAATGTTAATGTTAGCAAAGACCTGAGAAGAGTTCAAATGCCTATCAACTAAGGTTTGATGAAAAATACTATGGACTTTATACAGGTATAAAAGTAAATGAATGCATTTCCATGCAGCAACATGAATGAATCTCAGCAACATGTTCTAAAACACTCATTAAATATAATTCACATGTAAAATTCACTGTTTTAATGTGTACATTTTAATGTTTTTAGTATATTCTTAGAGTTGTAGGGTCATCATTATCTAAATTGAGATAATTTTATCACCCCCAAAATAAACCCTATACTCTTTAGTAGTGACTCCTGATTCCACAGCCCACAACCCAGCCCCAGGCAACCTCTAATCTACCTTCTGTGTCTATTTCTACTCTGGAGATTTTCTGTGAATTGAATCATACAATACATTTATGTATGTGTGTTTGTCTTCTTTCACCCAGCATCATGTCATCCAGATTCATTCATACTGCAGCATGTATCAGCACATCATTTTTTTATTGGTAAGTAATGTTCTACTGCATGGATATGACACATTTTGTTTATTCTCCATTGGTTGATTAGACATTTGGATTGTTTTTACTTTTTTGTTATAATCAGTAATAGTATTCTGAACATTTATATGTAAGTTTTAGTGTGAACATATGTTTGAATTTTTCTTGAGTATATATGTACCTTTTAGTGAATGTGTGTGTATGTCACAAGTGACTACTTTAAATACTTCACTGAACATGGAATGCAGATATCTCTTCAAGACAGTGATTTTACTTCTTTGAAACTGCTAAGGGTTATTGCTAGATCATATGGCAGTTTCATTTTTTGTTTTTTTTTTAAACACCATGTTGTTTTGCAGAGTAACTATCAATTTACATTCCTACTGACAGTGAACAAAGGTTTCCTTTTCTTCACATTCTCATTTGTTATCTTTTGATATTTTTTGATAAATAGCTGCCCTAACAGGTGTGAGGTAATATTTTATTGTGGTTTTTAATTGCATTTTTTTGATGATTAGTGATTTTTATATATCAGTGGCCCATTTGTATGTCTTCTTTGAAAAAATATGTAGTTATTGAATTGTATGAATTTTTTATATATTTTGGATACTAATCCCTTTATCATATATATATTTGAAATATTTTCTCCCATTTCAACAGTTGTCATTTCATCTTAATTATTTTGCTGTGCAGAGACTTTTCAATTTAATGTAGTTGTAGTTGTTCATTTTTGCTTTGTTGATGGTGCTTTGTGTATTTTTGGGGGGAAGGTGGAGTTTTCTTTTTCTTTTTTAAATATTTTTTTATTTTTAAATAACCATTGACATGGAATATTAATTAGTTTTGGGTATACAGCTCAGTGATCAGACACCATATAACTTACTAAGTGATCATCCTGATAAATCTTGTACCTGTGTGACACCATACATATTTGTTAGAATGTTATCAACTACACCTCCCCCCCATGCTCTACCCCACAACCCCACAATCATTCTGAAACCACCAATTTGTACCTCTCAGTCCCTTCACCTCTCTTACCCACCCCCAAAACCCTCTACTCATTCTCAACTGTCAAAATGTTTTCTGCAGCCACAAATCTGCCTGTGTTCTGCTGGTTCATTTATTTCATTCTTTAAATTCAATTATTGATACATAAGTATTTATTGCCATTTTATTGTTCATAATTTTTTTCTTCTTTTTAAAGAAGAGCCTTTAACATTTCATGTAATATTGGTTTGGTGGTGATAAACTCATTTAACTTTTTCTTGTCTGAGAAGCTCTTTATCTGTTCTTCAATTCTAAATGATAGCTTTGCTGGGGAGAGTAATCTTGGTTGTAGGTCCTTGTTTTTTCATCACTTTGAATATTTTTTGTTAATTCCTTCTGACCTGCAAATTTTCTGTTAAGAAATTAGCTGACATTCTTATGGAAGCTCCCTTTTGGGTAACTAACTACATTTCTCTCACTGCTTTTAAAATTCTCTCTTTTCATTTATCCTTCTTGCATTTTAATTCTGATGTGTCTTGGTGTGGGCCTCTTTGGGTTCGTCATGTTGGGCATCTCTGTGCTTCCTGAACTTATAGTTTTATTTCTTTTCACAAGGTTAGGGAAGTTTTCTTTCATTATTTTTTTAAATAGATTTTTAATTTCTTACTCTTTCTCTTCTTCTGGCACCCCTATGATGCAAAGGTTGGTACATTGGAAGTTGTTCAAGAGGCTCCTTGCACTATCCTCATTTTTTTAATTATTTTTTCTCTTTGATGTTCTGATTAGATGTTTTTGCTTCCTTCTATGTATTCCAATTTGCTGATTTGATCCTCTGCTTCATCTACTCTACTATTGAATCACTGTAATGTATTCTTCATTTCAGTTGGTGTTTCCTTTATTTCCTACTGGTTCTTTTTTGTGGTTTTGTTTCCTTTTTTAATGCTGTTGAAGTTCTCCCTAAATTCATCTACTCCCCTCTAAAGTTCACTGAGCTTCCTTATAACCAGTGTTTTCACCTCTGCACCAAATAAGATTGCTTGTCTACATTTGATTTAGTTCTTTTTCTGGAGATTTGTTCTGTTCTTTCATTTGGGACATATTTCATTGTCTCCTCATTTTGACAGACTTCCTGTGTTCATTTCTATGTATTAGATAATGCTGCTATGTCTCCCAGGTTTAGTAGAGTGTCCTAATGAGGTAGGTGTCCTATAGTGTCCAGTGGCACAACCTCCTTGCTCATCCAAGTAGGTCAATCTATGTCTGCCCTCTTTTGTGGGCTGTGTACATTATCCTGTTATGGTAGAGCCTTGATTGATGTTGGCACATCAATGGGAAGGATTTACATGCAGGCTGGTTAACTGCAAGGACTGGCTGCAACTACAGAGGAGAATCCACTGTAAGGAGTCCCACCTTACGGAGTAGGATTACATCAGCAAGACTTTGGTTTCTGCTTAGTCTGCCACTTAAGTTCATCCTTTGTGGAGGAGGTTGGGTGGTGCTTCATTGTAGTCTGAAGCTGTCCACCAGGTGTGCTGTCTCTGGGGCTTCTTGGGAGGTGCAGGACAAGATCAGCTGCCACCTGTATTATGCCTGACATGAGCTATAAAACAATATGCAGATGGCAGCTAGTTGAGCTGGGCTTGGAGGTTCCCAGGAGAGACCAAGCTGACTATTCCTAGTGCTGAACTGGGGCCACTCAGCAACTAGTACAGAGCTCACTGTGGCCAGATACTGCTTGTTTATGAGATTTTAGGAAAATCTTAAGTATGAGCCAAGGCATGTCATTCTTAAAAAAAAATAAAAATTAAAATAAAAGAAAAACACTGAGAATAGCTTTCATGGGCAGCAATTTGTGTGAGCCAGGGTCTCAGGGAATAACTAGGTTTTGGGAGAATAGTGATAAGCAGGTTGATGGACACTCAGATATGGCACCCCACTGCTGGCTCTACAAAGGAAGGGCCCAGAAAAGGAACAATTGTCTCTGTCAGTACTTTTGTCTGGAAGAAAGCTGGTTGTACATTTCTTACCCTGATGTCAGAAAATCCAGTTCCTCTGTGGTCATCCCTTTTGCCTTGCCAGCTGTTGTCTCAGTGATGGAGCTCAGAGTGAGCCCAAGTAATTTCATATGGGGACCTTTAAGAGGGACTTCCTGGAACTCCAAAAGCCCTACATCTCACGCAGCTACAATCCCTGCTGATTTTTACAGCCATAGTCATGGGTACTTCTATTCTTGGCACTGGAATCCTGGACTGGGGAAACTGTTGTAGGGCTGCGACCCCTCACTCTTCAGGGGGCACCCTTGCAGCTGAGATTTTCATCCACCATGTGTTGGGTGTGAGACCAGCCTATTCTACATCTCTGTCCCTCCTACCAGTCTAGATGTGGCTTTTCCTTTATATCTTGGTTGTAGGATATCTGTTCAGCTAGATTTCAGGAAGTTTTGAATGACGGTTGTTCTGTAGTTTAGTTGTAATTTTGATGTGGTTGTGGGAGGATGGGAGTACCATATTTACCTACACTGCCATCTTGACTGGATGTGTTTAATTTCTGATGTTGGTCATTTGTGTTTCTCTCTCTCATCAGCCTGACTAGTTATTAATTTTATTAAAATTTTCAAAGAACCAGCTTTTGGTTATGTTAATTATCTCTACTGATTTCCTGTTTTCAGTTTCATTAATCTATGCTCTCATTTTTGTTATTTTTTTCTGGTTACTTTGGATTTACTTGGCTTTTTATTTTCTATGTCCTAAGATGCAAGCTTAGATGATTAATTTTAGGCCATTCTTCTTTTCTAATGTATGTATTCAATGCTATAAATTTCCCTCTAAACAGTTCTCTTGTTGCATCCTACAAAGTTTGTTAAATTGTGTCTTTACTTATTTCAAAATGTTATAATTTCTCTGGAGTTTTGTTTTTGGTCCATAATTATTTAGAATTGTGTTTTTTAATCTCTGATTATTTGGAGATTTTTCCAAGTATATGCCTGTTACTGATTTTTACTTTAATTTCATTGTATTCTGAGAGTAGATATTACATGATTTCTATTCTTCTAAAAGTTATAATGTATGTTTTATGGACCAAAATATGGTCTCTCTTGGTAAATGTTCCAAGCGAGCTTAAAAAGAATGTGTATTCTATTGTCATTGGATGAAGCAGTCTATAGATGTTAATTGCATGCAGTTGACTGATGTTGTTACTGAGTTTAACTATTTCTTCATTTATTTCTTTGTGCTGGATCTGCCTATTTCTGATAGAGTTTATTGAAGTCTCCATATAGTATTAAATCTATTTCTCTTTGAAGTTTATTAGTTTTGCCTCATGTATTTTGATACTGTGATATTGGACATATAGATGTCAAAGACTATTACTTCTTCCTGGAGAATTGACACGTATCACTACATAATAGCCTCTTTATTCCTGATAACTGTTTTTGCTCTAAAATTGACTATGTCCAAAATTATTAATGGTATAGCTACTCATATCTACTTTTGATCTGTGTTATCATGGTATTTTTCTCCATCCACTTACTTTTATTCTATATGTATTTTTATATACAAAGCAAGTTTCTTATAGACAATGTATAGTTACATCTTATTTTTTATCTATTCTGACAATCTCTGTGTTTTAATTGGTACATTTACACCATTAATATTCAAAATTTGATACTGTTGAA
The DNA here is from genome assembly GCA_004027475.1 of Anoura caudifer. NCBI lineage: Eukaryota > Metazoa > Chordata > Mammalia > Chiroptera > Phyllostomidae > Anoura > Anoura caudifer. The sequence continues at coordinate 117,714 of PVKU01002020.1, read as the reverse complement.
TTAATTTATGCTACATTTGTTACTCTTTTTAATTTGTTGCCCTTATTCTTTGTTTCTGTATTTTTCTTTCACTCCTTTTTAGTTTTTGTGGGTTTAATTGAGTTACTTACTTTATTTTATCTTTTCATTTTTCTGAGCATATCAGTTATAATTTCTTCCTTTTAGTGCTTGCCCTAGAGTTTATAGGAAACATTTAATCCAAGTTCACTTTCAAATAATACTACGTTACTTCACATGTATTGCCAGTAACTTAAAATAAGAAATGAATCCTAATAATTCTCTCTGTCCATTGTAACATTGCTGACATTTATTTCATTTATACATATAAATATATTCTCAAATAAATGTTTAGTATTATTATTTGAATGAATAGTTACCTGTTAGATCAACTAAAATAAAAAAAAAATGTTTATTTTACCTTCACATTCCTTTTTCAGTGCTCTTCCCTTCTTTGTGTAGATTCTAGTTTCTGACCTATAGACTTTTTTCTTCTCTTTAAAGATCTTATTTTAACATTGTTGCAAGTTCTCAATGACTATTATCATTTTTTTGTCTAAGAATGTCTATTTTGAAGGAATATTTTCAAGGTACAGATTTCTAGGTTGATGTTTATCTATTTACCCTTTATTTTCACACTTAAATTTATTTTTTTTCACTCCAATCTCTTTCTTATATGTTTTCTGAGAAATGGGATGTAATTAAGATCTTTTTTTCCTCTATAGAGGTTTATTATTTTTCTCTTTGTCTTTTTTCAAGAATATTTTTGTCTACAGTTTGGAAATGATATGCCAATGTATAATGCTTTAAAAAATTTTATTCTACTGGTGTTCTTTGAGCTTTTTAGATTTGTGGTTTAGTTTATTACATAAATATTGAGAATTTTTTAGGTATTAGTATTTCAAATATTTTTGTTGCTTTCTTCTATTTCTGATATTTACTTTTTATATACATTACACTTATTGTAGTTGTCTCAAAGTCCTTGGATTTTTTTTTTAGCTTTTTGTTTGTTTTTCAAAGCTTTTATTGAGATATACTCAATCTTTGAGGTTTATTCCTCTGTCATGTCTACTTTGTTAGTCTATCAAAGCATTCTTCCTTCCTGTTAAAGTGCTTTTGATCTCTAAAATGTCTTTTTGGTTCTTTATAAGAATTTCGATCTCTGTTTTCATTGTAAGTCTGTTCTTGCATGCTATCTACTTTATCCATTAAAGCCTTTGCTATATTAATCATAATTTAAAATAATTCCTCATCTGATAATTCCAACAACTCTGCCCTGAGTCTGGTTCTGATTCTTGTTTTATCTTTTCAAACTGTGGTGTTTTGCCTTTTAGTATACCTTGTAAAGTTCTTAATAGACAGAGATGGTGTATTAGGTAATAGAAACTGCTATCAATAGATTTTTAGTAATGCTATGGTAAATTCTGGGGGAAGGGCAAACATTTCACAGTTCTACTATTAAACCTCAACATTTTGGTGAATCAGTATGTCCCTGGGCTGTGAACTTCACATGCATTTCTTCTCTTTTCTCCTCCATTCAGGTGTGAAAAGATAGCTAGAGTAGTCTTAAGGTAGATATCTCCCTTTTTTAGGTCAGTTAGGCTTTGATAAAACATCAGTAAATTAACCTAAAGTCAGGCTTTGTTAAAAACAAAACAAAACAAAACAGGATGCTCCAGACCATTTGAAAAGAGTACCCTGACTGGTGTGGCACAGTGGGCTGGGCATTGTCCCACAGACCAAAAGGTTATCAGTTTGAGTCCCAGTCAGGGCATATGCTGGGGTTTGAGCCAGGCCCCTGGTTCAGGGTGCGTGAGAAACATTATCTCCTGTATCCATGTTTCTCTCCCTTTCTCCCTCCCTTCCCCTCTCTTTAAAAACAAATAAATAAAATCTTTTAAAAGTAGTGCTTTTTCCTCTTCTTCTGCTGGATGCATGAAGGGATTATTTTTTTCTGATAGTTAGTATGACGACTTGCTAGAGTTCCAGGAAGTAAAATTCAACAAACTGTGGAGGATCTCCTAAAGATTGAATTCCCCTTCAGTGTTTATGTCTTAGAACTGTCTTCCACTGAGCTCTAGAAATTTATCAGTTACAATTTAGGCTTCTCTACTCTGGCATGGTTCCCAAGAAGGTTTCAGCCAGAGGGTTTCCACTCTGGAAATTTATGATTCTCTGTATTTGTCCATTGGGCTCTCCAGTTTTGAGAGCGGCTGTTTGTCTGGTTACCTGGTTTTTCTGGTGGATTCCTGATGTCGAGTTTTCACTTTGTTCAGCGTTTTACTTGTTATTAAGATGGAGTGCTGATTTCCAAGCTTCTTGTATGACAGACCAGAAAGTGGAAGTCCTCCAGAGACATCCTATACCCCTGGGTTACTTTGAGGTTTTAAGCCAGCCTGTTGTTTGCTGTAATCGGTATTGTCATCGTAAGCTTCTGTGATGGCAAACGGTGGCTACTGATGGTTTGGGCAAATGCCTGCGGTATAGATAGAATGTTTTTCACTGGATATGCTCTAAATAAAGAGAAACAGACATGTTTTGTGAATGAGCTGCCAGACAACTATCATAATGGCAATTCCCCATCTAGTGTATGAGGCTGCTGTCTGCCTAGCTCACAGTTTTAAGGCCACGTTTAAGGCCGCTGAAGAGCTGGGGATGGTAATAGGACAGGTAAGAATGCCATGAAGCTCATTATTTTTTACCAACATTTAACTCCTTTTCTTGAATGAACAGTGAACTGCTGCAAACCGTTTTTTTGGTTAACTCAGATTTTTTAAAATACTGATTTTGAAAAAACTCAGTGGATTTTCTTTGCTTTTATGGAGGAGTAGATTTTCAGAGGTCCTTATTTTCTTATTTTGCAATTATAGGGTGCTTCTTTTCAGCAATATATGTTTGTGACCAAAGTTAAGTCCTACAGGATCAATATAGCAAGTTGCTCTTTAAAAAAAAATCAAAAACAACTAATATTACAAAAAATGGACTGCACAAGCATTGAAAATGGGACTTGGGGCAATGGATGTCTTGAGCAGGGAAGATAGGAGGATGGGATGGTGGTCATGCACGAATAAGATGGTGTCATGAAAAAGACTATCTATGTTATCCTTCCCCTGGTCAAATTGAAGAATGGAGAAATAAATAAATACCTTATTGATGTGATCATTTTAAAATTAGCAAATAAAACAGAAAAACAATAGTTGACCACAGTTTTCCTAGATTTATAGCTCATTTATATATTTATCCTTAAAGCACATATTATTTATACACACACATTTTAATACTCATATTTATGCATTCCCTCACATGCAAGGGTTGTGTGCACACTCTTCATGAACAGCATTGACTATTCTTTATAATAATTTACTGAATTTTTTGATATGTGTCTGAAGTCATAAATTAAATTGGACATATATTTCCTGTTTTCTGATTCAGCTCTGCAATGAATATTAAACTACCTGTGCACATTTTAAAGAAGGCTTTTTTTCCTATTTTTTCTCTTTGTTTTAGTGAAACCTTATTTATACTTTGAATGTTCCCATTCTATTTGACCTAGATTTTTGTGGTTACCTCTTAGGTTACATGAATACTTAGGCCATTGTAATGCTGGAAATGCAGCCAACTAAGCAATAAAAATGTGGCACTTGCTTTAATAAATCTAAAATCTGATTCTAAATGGAGTTAATCTCCATGCATTATCATCCTCTACTCAAAATAGTCTGGACTACAATCATAGGTTTGTATCAAATATTTATGTTTTGGTTTGCTAAATCTAACCATTTAGGTACTTCACTCATGAACTTGGCCTGGGAATTAATTGCAACATAGCAATTTGGGAAAGATTAAATTTAGTAGAAAACACTTAAATGCCCTAACCCCATTCACCAACATTTATTCTCTATTTGGCATCATTTCTGACCCCATCTTTAAATATCTAGTTGATATTGTGCTAAAGCCTTGTAGAGCACTCACTGGAGCCAAATTAATTAATTAATAAACTGACTGATTGATTTTAAAACATATAAGAGTATTAAAGGTCTTAACAGATATAAGAATTTTATGAAAAATATTTATAAAAAGTTCAGTTTCCATAAATATACCCAGTTTGGTGTCAATTGTTCCAAGGAATCAGTAGGAATTTACATTTTTTCATTTGAATATAATACACATTTATATTAACAGTATAATGTACATTGTTCAAGAGTAGGGGTAAGAAAACACTAAGGGACTAGAAAGAGTTGAATCATTGAAAGACCCATGTGCTGTTATTTCTTTTAATTTTCTACCTTATTAATATCTCACATGATGATATGCTGAGTGTGCAAAAGTTATGCTTTATTATTAAATGCTTTACCAGTTCTTTAATGTGCTTGGGGGTGGAGTGTGCATACACACACACACACACACACACACACCCCTCCATATATAAATCTCCGAAGACATTCCATATCTAAAAAATGTCTGCTATTAAACTTTTTACGATATTTTGGAAAGTAAGGTAAAAAACCAGGGTATATGAGAAAAGAATTTATTCCAGTTCCAGCTCTAGCAGTGGATACTTGGTATTATGGAAACGTCATTTAGATATTCTCATTCTTTGATTCACTAAAATGAAAGTATTACAAAACATGTTCTAAAGTAATTCTTATTTCTCTTTTGTTTTTTCTTAACTTTTTATTTTATTACAAGTTTTCGAAGTTTTCTCTTGTTTTGTTATGGTCTGCCTCACTGAGCAGAACATGATTCTTAGAGAGGACCACCTTTATTTATCTTTCCATCACTCATATTAGTAAATTCTGAGGTCATTTGTGAGTTATATGAAAATTATTTAAAATTATATGAAAATGTATTTATGTATTTTGACACTTTTCCTAATGATTAAATACTTAATTTGTACTTTAAAAAGTATTTGGCAAATTTGTATCTATCTATTATCTGTCACCTATCTATACTAACATTACAGAGTAAGAGCACATAGCCTTTGAAATTACAATATACTGCGTAAAAAGGGTTTGGTCATGTGTATACACTTATGCAAAGGTACATTTAAAACATACATTTTTAGTTGTGCACATGTGTCCTTGATTGGCCTTTACCTTAAAATATTCGTCAAGTTTACATACTTAAACCTTAGCAAGAAATAAATCACCTAAGTTGTAAACATGGTGAATATATATATATATATATATATATTCAGTTCTCCCACTCTCTCTGTATATATATTTTAGTAGAAATATATATATCTACTATATATTAGATATATTTCTATATATAAGAAATATCTATATAGAGGAAATCTCTATGTATAGAGTTATAATTATAAAATATGAAAGATGAAAATTAAACTTTTAAAATAACTTTACATTTGAAGATATGATCATTTTTTCTATATAGTATACTGTACTCCATCAGTACATTTAAAAAAAAACAGTGTCTTTTGTTTTTTGTCTCTATTTCAGTCTCTCTGTTTCTTGACTATGTTCTTCAGAATGATGGAGCTAGTATAATTCAGTTTGAAGACCAGGCTACACCGGTAGGGGACTTAGAGACCACATGACGCTCAGCATGTGGTGTTGGTGCTCAAGTGTGGTGAAGAAGGTAGCCACAGTGAAAGGCAGCCAACACTGGGTAGGAAAGCCAGAGGTGAACAAGGAGGGTGACCCATTGGAAATACAGCCCAATGCAGGATGTCGGAGCTCAAGCAGCTTGATGGGGGACTTATAGCACATGGTGTCAAAGTCCAAGGGGATTAAAGAAGTGTCTACAGGAGAGTGAAGCTGGGCGTGTTGTCAGAGACCAGGCAGGGAGAGGGAGGTGTCTGCGTGGCAGGACCGCCTGTCTTCGGGCTTTGAAGACTAAGCAGAATCACTCTCTTCTAGGCAAAATCAAGCAGATAATAAGTAAATGAAAAATAATAGGTACCAATTTTTTGTTGTTGAAGATAAGAGTTATAATTGTGGAAAGGGATAAAATTAGCATGAACTCTGTGATGTTGGATTGAATTGGGAGCATGTGAGCAATCTCATGGCTTTCAACATGGATAGCATAAAATATAGGTGTATGTGTAACTATTTATATGAATAAAACATATAATGTATATTTGTGTGTATGTATGTATGTGTGTGTATCTGCCTTGCAATAGGGATTCATTATAACAATAACCACATCTAGAAAATAGATGGTCTTCTAAACATTTCTGTACTAAAATTAATCAGTGCTCAGTGGAGAAATGGCTGGTTCTGAGGGCTGAGGTGGGATAATAACAAGCTGAGCCTGGTATAACATGTCATGCCAGAAAAGAAGGAAATTCTTGAAGATTGATGGCTATGTATAAAAATGATAGTAAATATTGCTGGCCTGATCTATAAACACTATAGGATCAAAATAAATATTGATAGTGTCCGATTATAATTGAATAAAATGGGAATAAATAAGAGTCTATACAAAAAATTATTCAATGAATAATGGATTCAATGAATTAATGGAAGTTTGCTAAGTATTTTAGTTTTCTATGATGGATAACAAATTGCCACAAATGTAGCAGCTTTTAAACATCATGAATTTATGATATCACTGTTTCAAGAGTTGGACCCAGTGTGACTGGGTTCTTCGTGAGTCTGCAATCAAGGTTTCCTGCAGGGTCTTCTGTGAGCCTGTAGTCAAAGAGCTGGCCAGGGCTGTGTTTCCATCTGAGTCTTAACTTGGAAGATTCTGTTTCCAAATTCACTCACATTGTTGGAAGAATTCATTTGCTGATGGCTTTAAATCTCATATTGGCTCAGTGTTCCTTCAGGCTAGCTATTGAAAGCATGACTCTAGAATGAGGTGGCTAGCAAGACGAAGTCATATATAACAAAATGTGATCATGGGAATAATATGCCATCACCTTTGCTGGTTAGAAACACTCACAGTTCTTGCCTCCAGAGGAGATTGTACAGGGGCGTGAATACCAGAATGTGAGAATCATTAGAGATTCCCACATTCCCCAACCAAGTGTGTTTGCCATGGTGGGGAACAGAATAGATCCATAGCTCAAAGTATCATCCTACAAGTGAGTTCTTAATTACAAAGTGAAAAAAGAGTAGTGTTACAGTGGGAGAAGTAGGCACACACTCTTTTGATCAAGTGATCAGAGTGAGTCTAAACTGTAATGCAACAAACTGAAATTGTATGACATCTTATAGAATGAATAAAAACAACACAGCATCACTTTTATAATATTTTCTGCCAGATATGTATAATTTGAATTTAACCATCAAGAAGCATCAGGCAATCCTGAACTGAAGGGTATTCTACAAAATATCTAGTCTATAATTTTCAAAGGTGTTAAGGACATGGGAGTTAAGGTAATTGTTCCAGACTGAAGGTGACTAAAGACGACTAAATGAAACACTTCATTCTGAGCTGAAACTCAGGGCTACAAAGGACATTATTAGGCTAAGTGTGAAAACTGTAAGGAGTCTTATGATTACGTCGAAGTATTGTATTCATGTAAATTTACTGATTTTGATGGTGCCATTATGATTAGTTACAGAATGTCTTTGTTTGTTGAATATACACACAAATGTTTTCAGAAGTTATCAAGAATAATGGGGCATGAGGTTTGTGACTTTATTCTCAAATTGTTTAGAAAACATTATCTGTCATTATATTTGCTACTTTCTTTTGGAACTTTTACTTGGGGGGTATTTCAAAGTAAAAAAAAAAAAAACTGTAGATTGCTGTTACCACTTATAGTAACTTATCTTAAAGTTTGTCCACCAGGATGTTCTTTCCAATAATATTTAAAATGCTTTAAGCCAAATACATTTAGGAAATGTTGATTAAATAAAGTTAAACAAGTTAAGCAGAAATTCTTAGAACCTTATACAAAATAATGTTGTGAAGTCTCAAAGAAGGTGAAATATTTTCTAATGTTTCCAAACTTTGTTATTGTTTTTTCCTCGATTTGAGAATTTCATGAGACTGGATCTGCAGAAAACACACTTTGGTAAATGCTAACAAATAAAATAAATTAAATACAACCTTATTACCTCATCAATTAAATATTTTTGCTTACTTAATAAAATAAAATGTTCAGCAGAAGCAGTATCTGAAAACTATTTTCATTTTTAATGTTTGACATTTTACTTTTTTATGAAAGCATGATTTTGTGTAAAAAATAGAATTCATTAGACATTCCATGCACCAGAGACCATTACCGTAACATTTTTAACTTTTATTTTCATTGAGTTTATTGGGTTGATGTTCGTTAATAAAATTATATAGGTTTCAAGAGTACGGTTCTGTAATACAGTATCAGTATATTGTATTGTGTGTTCACCATCCAAAGTGAAGTCTTTTTTTCTCCATTTATCCCCTTTTCCCCTCTACTACCTCCCCTCTAACCCTCTTTCCTTCTAATAATCACCATACAGTTTTCTGTGTCTATGAGTTTTTTTTGTTTTTGTTTTTGATTGTTTTTGCTTTTGGTTAATCCCTTCACCTATTTCATCTAGCTCCCCAAGTCCCTTTCCCTTTGACAGTTGTAGTCTGTTCTCTGTATCTATGAGCCTGTTTGCATTTTGTCTATTTGTTAATTTTGTTCATTAGATTTTGCATATAAGTGAGATTATTTAGTATTTGTCTTTTTTGACTGGCTTATTTCACTTAGCATAATACTCCCTAGGCCCCTCCATGCTGTTGCAAAGCGTAAGATTTCCCTTTTTTTATGGCCCAGTACTATTCTATTGTGTAAATGTGCCACAACATTTTATCCACTCATCCCTTGATGGGCACTTGGGCTGCTTCCAAATCTTTACTATTGTAAATAATGCTGCAGTGAACATAGGAGTGTGTATATTCTTTTTGAATTAGTGTTCCAAGTTTCTTCAGTGTTGGCAAGGATATGGCAGAATGCAGATTGGTGCAGTCACTATGAAAAATATTATGGAGTCACCTCAACAATTTAAAAATGGAATTGTCTCATGACCCAGCTATTCTACCGTAGCATTTTGATATCTTTCTTTCCATTGTCCCATTTAACTCCCTCAAGTATATATCTTCTTGTACTTTTATCATTAATTTTGCATTGTATATGTTGTACTGTAGCAATATTTTACTTCACATTTTATTGTAAGTATAGTCCTTAATTATTATGCATTTTTAAAAATATTAGTATAACATTGGAAAAATGTAATAGGCATTCTAAAATTAATTTCCCAGTTATGATAGGACAGGAAATTAAGGGTGTTTCCAAAGTTTTTCTTTATTATAAATAATTATGGTATGAGAACCTCTAAACAAAAATTCTTGTATATCTTTGATTATTTTGTGGGACATAATATAAGAAATATTTTTTCAAATAAAAATATATGAATACTTTAATGGTCTAAAGCCAAATTGACAACAACAAAAAAGTTACAACACATTTTTTTTAAAAACACTGTTTTTCTTAGAGGATTTTTGGATGTACAATAAAAATGAGCAGAAAGTGCCCTGACAGGTATGGCTCAGTTAGTTGCAGTGTCATCCTGTAAACCAAAAGGTCCTGACTTTGATTCCTGATCAGGGCACATGCCGAAGTTGCAAAGCCTGTTCCCTGTCGGGGCGTGTAAGAGGCAATTGATCGATGTTTCTCTCTCATGTCAATGTTTCTCTCCCTGTCTCTCTCTCTCTCTTCTCTTCTCTCTAAAACCAAGAAGCATGTCCTTGGGTGAGGAAGCAAATGAGCAGAAAGTACATAGAGTTCCCATACTCCTGTCCACCTCTGTAGGCACAAAAGGGTACACCTGATACAATCACTGAACCAACAATGACACATTATTATCTTTCAAAGCCCATAGTTTCTATTTGAGTTCACACATGGTGCACTTTCTTTCTTTATTCTTTTATTTTTCTTGTTTCTTTTTTTAATTGTGTTTTTTTCCCATTGCCCTTTAATGCCCTGTACCCCTGTCCACAATCACCACACTGTTGTCCATATCCATGAGTCTGTTTACCTTTTTGCTCAATTCTTCCACCCTCCACATTCCCCCTTGGCTATCAGCCTGCTCTCTATCTGTGAGTTTGTCTCTGTTTTACTTGTTAGTTCAATTTGTTCATTAGATTCCACATATGAGTAAATCATATGGTGTTGTCTTTCTTTGGCTGGCTTATTTCATTTAGCATAGTGTTCTCCAGGTCCATCTATACTGTTGCAAAGGATGAAATTTTCTTTTTTGCAGCTGAGAAGTATTCCATGGTGTAAATATCCCGTAGCTGATTTATCCACTCATCTACTGAGGGACATGTGGACACATGGTGTAATTTCTATGGGTTTTGGCAAATGTATAAATGACATGTATCCACCATAAAAGTATAAAATAGAATATTGCCTTAAAATCTATCTTCTATGCTTCAACTATCTATCTCCCTTCCCTCAGACGTCTGTCAACCACTGATTTTATTACTGTTTCTATAATTTTGACTTTTCCTGGAAAGTCACAGAGTTGGAGACAATATTAAGTATATCAGAACCTTACAAGCAAGCTTGTTACCCTACATACTTGCCAAACTTGTGCTGGTGTTAAAAATATGCCAATTTCATCAATGTATAATTTTATTTTCTTATTTAATTTCAGCTTCACTCTCTGTCTTTGGATAGTCTGGCAGATACTTAGTTTCCCACAATCTACTAGTACATTTATAATAAAATCCAAAATTTTTATTATGATCTCTGTAACTTCCCAAGATCTCATTCAACCTAATCATCAACTCGATATCATTCTCCTCTATCTCCCTAATATCCATCACTATTTACCTCCTTTGTAAACTTTTTATTTAACCCACAAATACTCACTGACACCTACTACGTGTTAGCCATTTTTATTGACATTAGGAATACAGCAGTATTTGGAAAACGTACATCATAGTCTTATATTCTAGTCCTAAAATAGCTGAGTGCATTGCTAGTCTAGAGCACTGACATTTTTTTAAAAAATATTTATTTATTTATTTAAGAAAGGGGAAGGAAGAGAGAAAAAGAGGTAGGTAAACACTGATGTGTGAGAGAAACATGGATTGGTTGCCTTCTGCATGCCTCCAACTAGGGCTCATCCTGCTGAGACACACCAGACAGGGCAAGAACAGTGATTTTTGTACATTGAAATTATTTATTTTATACTTTAATATCCTTAAGACATCAGCTCAGATGTCACTTACAAAGATTTGGCTCAGAAAAAGTTTCCTCACCATGCTTCCTACAAACAATCTCCTCTTACTGGAACTCTTTATCTTGTCTCTGAGTTTCTTTCCTAGCACTTTTTTAAAAGATTTTATTTATTTTATCTTTAGAGGGAAAGGGAAAGAGAGAGGGAGAGAAATATCAATGTGTGGTTGCCTCTTGTGCATCCCCTGCTGGGAACTGGCCTGCAACCCAGGCATGTGCCCTGACTGGGAATCGAACCGCGATTCTTTGGTTTACAGGACGGTGCTCAATCCACTGAGCTACACCAGCCAGGGCTTTCCTAGCACTTTTTACATTTGTTTACTTGTATATGCTCCAATAATCAGGAAATTAATTCACTGTTAACTATTAAAATTCCTATTTTAGTCTAATACCAAAACATTTCTCTCTTGTACCATTCATTTTATCTCCAGTGATTAGCACTGTGACTGGCATATAATAAAGGATTGATAAATACATATCTTGAATGAGTGAGTATGTAAGCACCTGATTGATTGCATAAATAAGTGAATTAATAAATAAAGATAAGATTTAGTTAGAACACAAAATATCATTTTCTATCCTAAGTTGGAGGGACCAGGAATAGGAAAAGTATTGTGAAATTGCTTGCTGTTAAACTGAATCTTGGTAGACCCCTAGTAGAGAAACTTCCAGTGAGAGAAAGCAGGGTGAACAAAGGTTTAGAGATCTAGAAGAACATAGTCTGTGAAGGAGACTAAAAAGAAGATAGCAAAGGTAGGAGGTAGAGGACAAAAAGTGTGGTGTGTAAGAACACATGGATGCAGAGAAACGAAGCAGTTCAGAGCCAGCCTCAGTGTCATACCCAGCCTGTGGTTCAGCAGTAACAACTTCATTACCGTAACATCATGCTCTGTCTTTTCACAACATTGTTACTCTGGAAAATCCCAATTTATGCTCAAGACAAAATGTTCTTATTGTCACCTCACTTCTGAAACTTTTCCTGACTCCATCAGGGGACACTCATCACAACTCCCTCCATTCTACTTCAGTTCAGAATTTGTGTATAGCTGGAGTCAGGAGCATCTCTTCCCAGCAGAACAGAAGTTTCTCCTGAACATTTTTGGATAACCTTAAGAGTTGGAATAGTGTCCGATTTATTTATGATTCTCTGGCACTTGGCACAATTCTTGGTGGTTGATCCTCAATAAATATTAGAGACATTTCCTTTTCAACTTCCCCAATGTTTACTTTCCAACTTTGTGACAGCTTATCCAGTGCTACTTAACATAATGAATGATCCGTTAAAAGCAATCTTAAATATTGTCAACAGACAGTGAAAGTTTGAGATGCATTAAACTTGTATAAAGAAGGAGGGAGCAATAGTGAACCTATAAAAAATGTTATTCCCAATAATTACTGAATAAACAATGTGCTTAAAAATAATTTTTAGAGCACAGAGAAAGGAGAAGGAAATGGGAATAAATAAAATATAAAAGCTTCTTTATTTTGTTGTTATTTTATAGTAATAAATTAATTCTCACTTATTCTTTCTTGTATTTGAACCTTACATAATTCCAGTGCTCTCCCTAGGGGAGAGATTATGCATTATGCAGAAGGTTCCACATGGTTACATCCTTTTGGGCTGTTTAATTTGACATCTTTTGAAAATGCTTGGGTCGAAGCTTTAACTGATATTTGCTACAGTTTTTTCCTTTTGCTTCTAAGAATGCAGATTAATCCAGGACCATCCAGACTGATTTGAACTGTTAAATAAGTTACCCAGAGCAGACTTTGTGGAATAAATCTAGTAAGCAATTCTCAATGGTCTGTAACAATTTGTTATAAGTTAATTATCAAGACACTTCTGAATGATATTAAATTATCCCATTTGCCTCCTGATTATTATTCTGGTGTCATGTAAAATTATAAAAATGTGTGAAGAATGTCTTGTTAAATACTAAATTTCCAACATGAATGATTTTTATAACCACGAATTCAAGCTTTTGCTCCCCAATTTTAAGAAACTTACCTTTGACATTTTTCCTTATAATTATTTACTTTATGGACAACTGTGCAATATTTTTCAAGTCATTAGATTTCACTAAGGATACATTAGCATTTGGTTCACCTGACTAAGGCGCCATTTACAAAGCCATACCTAGAGATGAGACAGCCAATTTGCTCCGCACTAATGGGCAGTGACAGGCAGTTCTGCTCACTTTACCAGCCAGTTTAGCTGAACCTGTCTTCACAGAGCAAATGGACACTTAATTCACCAACATGGTTTAATTTATATCACATATTCTCCCTGCACTGTGGCTTTTTCATCTACCAAATAGGAACAGTATCTGTCTCAGGGTTGTTGTCAGATACAATGAACGCTTTGGCAATTAGTATATGTTCAGTACATGTTAGCTTAATATTGCAAGATTTTACAAGTTAGTACCTTCTGGGCTTTATCAGATGAGTCAGATATAGAATGATGTTGTAATAAAATCAAGACAAAATCTTCTATTGGATTTGCTAATATCAAGGCACTTAGTTTCCCTCCTGTTTTTTACCCTTAGGTTCATACTTCAAGGTGGAATGACATCCTCTAAAATCTTCTTTTCCACTTGTATGCTGAATAAAAGAATAGTAATTATTTCCCTACTTGGTGGCCTATCTGAAGCTAATCTTTTTAGTACCAGCCATTGAAAAAGTAATGCCTCCAGGATTTGCTTCTTGTAAACTTATTCTGTGAGGAAAACATCCACCCCAGGCATTTTTCTCTAAGTAGTCATTAGCAAGTTGCTTCCAGAGGTACTCAGTCCCTCCCCATGCTGTTGAAATGGTTCAGTATTTCAGGCACCCATAATTTCCAGACTTCTTCCTGGGCCTGAACATTGTTTTCTCTCAGGCAGGTCATTCTAACAAGATAACATATGACAAAAGGAGGGGGGAAAAGTACTGATAGCACAATTATCTATGCATCCAGAGAAATCCAATTAACAATTAAATGACACGTTGAATTAGGTTTTATCAGAAGTTATTTACAGGATCCGACAGAGGTAACACCTGCTTGAGAGTGGTTGATAGGGTAATAATATGGTTGTAATAATTTAGAGTTTTAATTTGATCACTTCACTTAAAATATCATATGGTGTACTTGAGTATGATATTGTTATATTACAGAATTACATGCTTATAATATTTTAATAACATTTTATAATAAAAAGGGGCATCCCTGGCTGGTGTAGCTCAGTGGATTGAGTGTTGGCCTGTGAACCAAAGGGTTTTCAGTTTGATTCCCAGTCAGAGCACATGCCTGGGTTGTGTGGCAGGTCCCCTGCAGGGGGCATGTGAGAGGCAACCACATATTGATGTTTCTCTCCCTCTCTTTCTCCTTCCATTCCCCCTCTCGAAAATTAAGTAAATAAAATCTTTTAAAAAAGGGTGGGTGTTATTTGTGCTGGACCTTGTATTTGGTCTCTTTTATTCTTAGGAAAGATTTATAGTTTATTGCTCAAATTTAGCAGAAGGTTAAATGATAATTGAAATAATTGTTTTAAACTGTTTAAACATTTTTCTTCGTAACAAATAAAAGTCAAATAACTGAGCAATAAGTGTTTAATGCCTTTTGGTTAGAATGGTTTGAGAATGTGGTTAATTTTTAGAACTAGAAAATATTAATGGACAAAGAAGAGAAAAAACCTAAAGAAATAAATAGGAATTAAATTTAGAACTTTGCAAAAAAAGTAATTTTTTTTAAAAAAATTTTAACATACTAAAGCATTAACACATCTAAGCCATATTTTATTCTCACTTGCACAAAGATATCTAAAAATTAATTTAGTAAGTATAGTTCATATAAGTGTACAGTTGTCTAAATGTGAGTTATGAGAAGAGAACATTTCAAATGGAATGTAATCAGATGGCAGAGTTTAGAAAGCTTTCATCCATTGATCTGTTAGGATGCTGCAGTGTCTTCAAAATGAGGATACTGTAATGATAAAATTGAATTCAAAAATTGACTAAATGGATTGTGTTTATACCATTCACTGATGGGAATAATTTGTCAAGAATTTAATTCAGTAAAGTAGTAATTACATACTATGAAAAGCTGTCTTCTTTTCCTAATCTTGAAACAGTTGACTTGCCCAACTGTCATTTCATGGAAATTATAGATGTGTATGTACAAATTATTTTCCAAGTAATAATTATTTCAACATATAGAAAAACTGTGGATGAGTAATGAAAGTGTGATATTATAGAAAATGATAAATATTTTCTCCATTGAAAGAATAGATGGTGCTTATACAACAGTAAACACATGAAGAGATTGCTTGAGTATTTATGCACTTGGTAATTGTCAATAATTTTTGTCAAATGTATTATTTAAAATATTATGTGTATATGTAGTTACATATACAGACATATATATAGACAGATATCTATATCTGTATAGCCAGGTTTACGTCTTGAGTTAAAAATATCACTTGGGATTTATAATTAGCGCAAAAAATATGGAGAAAAATAACATATATAAAAATGCTAAGCTATGCTGCTACAATTTCCATTGTTATACGCCTTTAGAAAAGGAAGAAATCAATGTTTGCTTATTAAAGCAATCAAGGACTGTAAGAGCACAAAGAAGGCTTAGGTGTGATTCTATTAACTCCAGTTTCCTCAGAACACAGAAGAAAGCTAAGACTAAGGTAACATAAGAAGCTCCTCAACAACTTGGAATTTATTATTAATGGTGATTATTCCGTTTATCTGCTGGCATTACAGACAAATGCTTTACAAAAATTCCAAGTGGAACTTTTTTTGCCTACCTATAAGCTATAGATAAGATTGGCAAATAGATTAAATATCTTTGCACTTCAGGAAACTTTAATATATGATAAAAGTCTATCTGATTCCTTTGCTGTTGTACTCCAGCCCAGTTTTCTCTATATGTGGTTACACTGTAACGGTCAAATTATTTGATTTGATTACAGTGCAGTAACATCCTTCCATCATTTTATCATGTACTTGTCCAATGTGTTCTTAATAAATACCTTTGGGAACAAGTTAAATATAAGTTTGTTAACATGCTGCAACAAAAACTAAAGCACAGCAGAACTCAGAGACATCTCACCAAAGAAAGAGACAATAATTTTATGATTTGTGAGGAGAGAGTTTAGGGCAAATTCAAACATAGCAGTATGTATGAGTCTGAAGTTTATGCTTCCTCAGAAACTTTCAAACTACAAATTCTCACTCAAATTGAAAGAGGGGTGAATTATGGAGGACCAAATTGGATTTAAAGTAAATGAACAAAAAGGAAAAAGGACTCATGGACATGGACAACAGTGTGGTGATTGCTGTGGGGAGAGGGGATATAAGGTAATGGAAAAAATACAATAAAAATTAAGTAAAATACAAAAAAGTAGCTTTCTATCACAATGCAAAAAAAAGAAAGAAAGAAAAAAAAGAAAGAAAATAAAGAAAAAGAAAAAAAGAAAATAAATGTAAAGAAATATTGATCAGCCCTGGCCAACGTGGCTCAGTTGGTTGGAGCCTCGTTCCATGACCAAAAGGTTGGAGGTTCGATTCCTAGTCAGAGCTCATTTGGATGGCAGATCCAACCCTGTTATGGGTGTAGACGATCTGCAGTCTAGGAATACAAGAGGCCATCAATTGATTTTTCTCTCTCACTTCAATGTTTCTCTCTCTCCATTTCTTTCTCTAAAAGCAATGAGGAAAAAAATGTTCTCAGATGAAAGTTCTTTAAAAAAGTGAAAAACATATTAATCAGGGGTTACAAAGTTAGACCTCAAATGCCTACGCTGGGGAGATTGCACTGGTAAAATAATCAAACAGACTGGACTGTGTGGGGATGGAGGATTTAGAACAACTAATGAAGAATTTAGACTTTTCAACTCCAGCAACCCACAGATTAGCCTTCCTGGGGGCACCCAGAACTTCCAATTTTTCAAGTAAGTTGTAAGAGTAACATGTTTGTATGTAAGGTTTCAATTTTTAAATGGTGGGAATGAATTAAAATGTTTTGGTATAGGTTTAAAAACTGTCCATTAGTCAAAGTCTCTTTCCTGACTGACCGTGGAGAATCGAGGTCCACACCCCGTTCCGAGCCCAGGCACAGCCATCAGTCAGTGTTTGAGGCCTGCCATGTGCTGTGACTCCTTTCACTGGCCTGGGTTTCCAGGACTGTCTTATCCTTGTTACTGAAAGAGGATTGTGGTTTGCTTCTTGTAATATCTATTTCCCATCAGTTTTTTTGACAGAGCCTAAAAACAACTACGTTCTATATGAAATTAAGCATCATAATTAAGTGCAATAATTTCAAAAGTGTTTTTGTTTGTTTATTTTTGAGTCTGAGTTCTGAATAGATTGTTGTTAACTCATCAGTTTATAGCTTTATATTCCCAGAAATTCCAAACTTTAAGGTACATTTATTATATGTATAAGACCATATGCTGGATTTGGACAAAAATTAGGATGGAATAATAAAAAATATTTGTACCTAAATGATATTTTGTACTTTGCAAAGCATGTTTAAATATGATTTTATTTTGGCCCTGGCTGGTGTGGCTTAGTGGATTCAGTGCCGGCCTGGGAACCAAATTGTCACTGGTTCAATTCCCAGTCTAGGGTACACCCCTCCCTGGGTTGTGGGCCAGGTCCCTAGTCAGGGGTGCTCAAGAGGCAACTACACATTGATGTTTCTCTCCCACTCCTTCCCCCTCCCTTCCCTTCTCTAAAAATAAATAAATAAAATCTTTTAAAAATACTATCTTGTTTTGATATTTAATACAGAACTATCTGATCTATTATGCATCACTTTTATGAATAACAGAAATACTCAGAAAGTGTGGAAAATTCTGAGAGAGCACAGTGACATTTAGTTGTAGAGAGAGTAGTTCTTCAGACAAATCTTACATTCTTTCTAGCATACAACATTGTCTCAGATGTGTTCTAAAAATCTCTTTGATGTTTGTTTATACACACATCAAAATGTTATAAAACAGCTTTATCTTCAGATGTATAATTAAATTTATTTAAAATTTAAATTAAAAAAATAGCACTAAAACATGATCATATTAAAATAGCAAACCTTTAACTTTGGGGTGTATTTGTACAATTTTAACAGATTTTTATAGATGAAAACCTTAATATTAAAAAGAGATATAGCAAGTAACTTCTAGGATTCCCAGAATGTTATTTCAAGTGATGCTGTTTGTTTACATGAGGTTTCAAAACTTTTAAATTGTTGCCCTTTTTTATACTGGTGTTTAAAGGAATATTAAATATTTAGTATCTCAGGGAAGCTAAATTTATATTTCAATCTTGTTTTCTGAGTTGAAATGTTTATAATTATTTTAGCTAAAATCGTACAAGTCACCTTTTATATATTGAATCCACAAGGCACTATATTTATTAGATATACAATTATAAAGATCATCATACTTCAGAGAAGATTAAAAAAAACATGAATTTCTTAATTCTTCAATTGTGATGACTGTGAAAGATAATGCCATAGTTCTTGGGAATCCGTTGGGTTTTATAATTTAAAACATTTATTTATTTTTAGGAGGCTAACCTGTTAAAATTGTACACATAAAGAAGAGGAATGCATCACAAAGTCCCAAAAACAATTGCTCCAGAAAAGTATGTCCAGAAAGTATCCAGCCATGTAAATTAGAGACATATGTTGAAGAAGATACAAGAAACATTGCATATAGGACAATGACTCATCAGTTTCCTTTAATGTAGACACCTTGAGACCCTGCACAGTTTTCCCAATGTCCATCAGCTGTCCCACCATATTTTCCTGAATCTCACTGAGGGCCTGAAGTCTCGTCCCTTTCAGCAGTGATTTTAGTTTTTGGAAAAAGCAGACATCTGAAGACACCAAATCTGGGCTCTACGGGGTCCAAATCAGTTGAGTGATTCAATGTTTCACAGAAAAACTCAACATGAGACATGATGCATGAGCAGATGCATTGTCTTGGTGAAGCTGTTAATCATTCATTGCATCACACCCCGAAAGCCTACTGAATCATTCAAATAGCTTCCCTGGAGGGATGTTCAGGCTTCATGCAAAATTTGATGCAGCCCTGACTGGTGTAATTCAGTAAATTGAGCACTGGCTTTCGAACTAAAGGGTTACCAGTTTGATTCCCAGTTAGGGCACATGCCTGGGTTGTAGGCCAAGTCCCCAGTGGGGAGTGCACAAGAGGCAACCACACACTGATGTTTTTTTGCTTCTCTTTCTCCTCCCTTCTCCTCTCTAAAAATAAATAAATAAAATCTTTAAAAAAAGTTGATGCAGATTCGTTGCTCTACTCACTCAGTCATTTTAAATGTGATGACCACACGGTATATATACTCACTCAACAGCATCTACCACCCCCACTGATTGGTACAGTGAAATCCATTCTTCATGCATGCACATTCCAGTCCACTTCCCTTGGTTGCCAGGTTACATCGATGTTACACAAATCATTCTCATTATATTAGCAATGGACAGACCTCATTTAATAATCATCCTAAGAATAAAAACATCTCCTAATTTGCAGAGTTTTTCTATGTGGAGTATTTAAACTTCATTTTAACATTGAATATGCTAAGTATCTCACATCTTATGCTTTTCACAATAATAAAGGGAACTAATAAGTAATTATAGTCAACTGTCAATAATAGAAAATAACTATCAATTGTTGAATTGACTAGGAGGTTTTAGATTATTAATATGTATAGAATGACATAACCTATTCTTTATACAATACACTGAATTATTTCTTAAATAATAAATAGTTCCAATGTCATCAAAAACATGATAACTACATAGATATAATTTTGGAAATGATGTACATTTTTTTTTTGTTTGAAAATTGTTTCTATACAATCAAATACTATCAGGCAAAAAACAAAGCTTTTCAACAGTATGTTAAGTTTTACTATATTTCTTATTTCTTCTGAATCTCTATTTTACAAAAAAAAGAAAAGAATTTTAAATATCAAGTAGACTATTGTATGAAATCATTTTAATAAGAACAGAGTAATGATGTGATTTTAACTTCAAGACAAACCGTTCAATTATTTTATATAAACTAAACATTTTGAGGATACATACATACAGACTTGCACATATGGTCAATTGTGGTTATAATGAATGAATGTTCAAATAAATCTTTTCTGCAATTACAGAAAAAAAAAACAACAACATTATTAAGGTATTCCATACCTCAAGTCAGATTTAGAACTAGATCCAGGATAACTGTATTGTTATTGCTGAAAGAATGTTAAACTTCAACTAGTCCCCTTGTCTAAATTGAGGAAATTAAATCCCTGAAAATATTTCCTTTAGAATTACATGTGAGCTTTGAATTACCAAGTCCAAAGACTTGTTCAGTCTTCCCTCTGCTTAATCTTTTAGCCAAATTTGACCTTCTTGAGGTTCATTTGGCTTGTGCTGCCTGCTTTTTTTACTTTTTTTCTTAATAATCCTCTCCATGTCTTCTGTTTTCCTGTCAGTGTCTCCTATGCTGTTATTTTCAAAAGTTCTGCCTTATAGTCTCCTGTTACATCCATAAATGCCCTGGCTGATGACAGCTATTTGTATTGCCTCAGCTGACACCTATTTTTCTTTGACCTTTACCTTGAACCTCGGTTCCACATTTCTATTCTTTATGTACAAAGACTTTGTTTTCTTCATGATTTCATCATCTTGGAGAATCTAGCAGCTTGTTAACCTTGACTGGCATTCAGTGTCTACTTTCACCCTAATCCCACATGCCCTTTGTGTTCAATTTCCTCCTAAATAGATACAATTATTTTATCTCCACTTTTTTGTGGCACTTTTCAAATTGCTCACTTTTTGAAGATTAACTCTTTCTGCTTCACTTCCCTAGCCTCAAGTCCTGGTTCACTGAGTTATTTTCCACTCCACAAACATGCTTTTGTATATTGCCTCCTCACAGAACTCTTGCCTTGGCCTGAAATTCTTTTCTCTCCTTTGTTTACCTGGTGGAATCTACTTTCCTCTAAGTTACACAATGACACCAAGGAGGAAACCAGAGGAATCTTTGCCAAGGAGATGCAGGTCACCTTTCCAAGGAATCCCTGGACTCCTTTCAGTATTTTCCAAGCAATGTGATCAATCATTTAATGAATATGTCTTAATCAACTTCTATTATGTGCCTAGCCAATTTTAGGTATTTTAAATTAAACAATTTTCATTAGTACAGAATTTGCCATTTAACATACATTTTTAAAAATCCCATTTTCTGTGGAATTCACTTATTTTTCATTTTCTATTATAAGCAATGACTATGTTTTAATTTAGATTGCATAATAATATTTGTATCAATATAAACACTAAATGACTAAATAGCTGGTCCTTTAAACAAGCACACTTCACAGGATAAATAATAAAATTCGTATTTTTTTCGCATCCATTCAACTTGTAAACTTATTTAGTAAAGTCTTTTTCTACCTCTTGACTGAAAATTATGGCAAATCCTATGTCTTTTCTAGCCTTACTCAGTTGAATTAAGGTTCTTCAATAAGTAATTAAAATATCCAGTCTCTTGGAGCAGGAGAAACTCCTTATTTCACCATCTAAAGTGCCACAAACAGGCCTCTTGTTATCTACAATATATTAATTTATATTTTTTAAACTTAATGTTCAAATATAATATAATTCTTAAGCTATCCTCTTGTGAGAACAAATTTTATAACTGTAATGTATTTAAGTAAAGTTTTTTGTATCTTGGTTCGGTCCCACCAGAGCACTGTTCTCCCAAGTTAGACCAGCTCTTTTCTCCCTCATGTTTTCAGTGTTGTTCAGTGATTAATGTGTTTTTCACTTAGATTCATTTACAAAGTTTGCATTCCATGAGTATATGGCAGAATTCATTTTTGTGGTGTACTGCCCTGTGGATTTTGACAAATGCATAAGGTCATGATTCCACTGCTACAGTTCTACACAGAACAAATGTTCCTTTACCGAAACGTCCCCCTGCATTATCCTTCAGAGACAAACTTCATTGTCACCCAGCAGACTGGCAACTGCTATTTTGTCTTCCTCCTTACAACTTTGTCTTACTCAGAATAACATATAAATCAAATAATACTATGTACAGCCTTTTGAATTTACTGTTTTTCCTTAGCAGAATTTGTTTATGTCATCTAAAGTTGTGTAAATCAATAATTTATTCTTTATTACTGAAAAGAATTTCATTCTTACAAATTCATCACTGCTTGCTTTTATCCATTTACCAAATATAAGACTTTGGTGATTTGGCAATTATGAATAAAGCTCCTGAAAACATTGGAAGACAGAGTTTTATGTGAACATAAATTTTCAATTATCTTGGGTAAAAATGTCGATGGTAATTCTAGGTCATATAATAAGCATATGTAAAACTGTTTAAAAATTATTTTTAAACAAAACATTTTTTGCCTCCCTCTTTGCAATTCTCCATTGCTCTGCATCCTCAGCTGTACCTGTCTTTTGCCATTTAAAAAATATCAGAGTTCAATTTTTCAAGTTTTTGTTGTACAGGTTATGCTCCTAGCATTGCACTCAAACAGTTGTTGTCTAAGCCAAGGTCATGCTAGGTTTCTTCTGTAATTTTTATAGTTTTGTGTATTACATTTAGGTCTATGATCTATTTTGAGGTTTTTTTGTATTATACACAATGAGTCCAGACTAATTTTTTGGCATATAGCTAGCCATTATTCTATCACCAGATGTTGAAAAAGCTATATACTTTCTATACTTTCTATACTTTCTATTGCCTTTGCACTTTTGTTAACAATTAGTTGGCTGTATGTGTTATCTGGATTCTTATTCTGTCTCATTGATAAATGTATAAATCTTGAAATCAAGTAGTGGAATCCTCCAACTTTGGTTTCCTTCCTCAAAATTATTTTGGCAATTTTAGTATTTTTTTATTTTCTATAAAAGTTTAGAAACTTTTTTGTTAATATCTATAATATACAAATGGAATTTTATTTGAGATTGTGTTGCATCTGCAGATCAAATTGAGTAGAATTGTCCTATCGATAATATTGAGGCATTCAGCCCATGTACACAGTATCATCTTCATTAAGGTTGGTATTCTGATTTCTCCCCTAATATTTCATATTTTAACATACATTGTCAAGAGATAATCTTCTGGATTTATATCTCAGCATTCCCTTGATTTTATTTTTAACTACATTTGTATTGTTTACACTATTACAGGTACCCTCACTTTCCCCCTTTTCTCGCCTCTACCCAGCCCTTGCCCTTCTTCCCTCAGCCCATCGCCCTACTATCGTCTGTGTCTACGAGTTATGAACACATGTTCTTCAGCTTCTTCCTCTACCTTCTTTCTTCCAGTCCCCTCTTCTTACGCTCCCCCTCTGATAGCTGTCAATCTGTTCCACCTATCTATGCCTCTTTCTATTTTATTCATCAATTTGTTTTGTTCATTAGATTCCACATATAAGTGAGATGTTATGGTATTTGTCTTTCTCTGACTGGCTTATTTCACTCAGCACAAGAATCTCCAGGTCCATCTATACTGTCACAAAAGGTAAGAGTCCCCTTCTGTATTAGTTTTCTAAGATTGACATAAAAAAGAAAAACAAGTAAAACCTTAAACAAACAAGCAAGCAAAAAGCACAAACTAGGTGGCTTAAATAACAGGAATTATTCTCTCATGATTCTGGAGGTTAGAAGTCCATTATCAAAGTTGTCAGCAGGTATGGTTTCTTTTTACGTCTCTCCCCTCAGCCTGCAGATGGCCACCTTCTTGTTGATCCTCACATGATTTTCCTTTGTGAGTTTTCATTCCTGGTGTCTATCCCTATGTCCGTATTTCCTCTTTTTATAGGAAAAACAGTCAGATTGCATAAGGGCTCATCCTAAAGTTCTTATTGTAACTTAACCTCCTTAAAGCTCATATCACCAAGCACAGTCACATTCTGCATTACTGAGAGTTAGGGTTTCAATACATGAATTTTTGGAGTGACCCAATTTAGCTACAACTTCCTTCCTTCCTTCCTTTCTTTTTTTCTTTGGTGTCATTGTAAATGGTATTTTAAAAAATATTTAAATTCCAATTGTTCATTGCTAGGGTACAGAAATACCATTGACTTTTATGATGCTTATTTGTTAAATGATATGGTATGTTGTTTACCTTTTCATTAGTGTCTTAAACTTATGAATTATAGTTGTATAAAATTTTCTGTCAGATTTCGTGATATTTCTATCAGATTCTGTGACATTTTTGTCATATCTGAGTCTCATTTGTATGGTCATTTTTGTCCTTTCGGACTATGTTTTTTCTTGATTTTTTAAAAATGCCTCCTCATTTTTTGACGAAAGACATACATTTCATTAGGACAGCAGAGATTAAGGTAGTTTTCATGTCTGGATATGTGTATACTTTTCCATCTGCTAGTTAGAGTGCAGTTTGATTTCATATATTTAGGATTTGGTTTGGTCTGTTATTACTGTTGCTATGGTTACCCTCATTACAAATCAGATTTCAAATTTTTGTAGCGATAGATATGTTTAGTGTTGGGGGGATGGTTTACCAGAGAAATGTGTTTGATTCTGAGGTTTAGATCGCACACACACTCATGTTCCTCTCCTGCCACTCTCAGAAGTATTCTGCTATTACTTGTTATTTGTAGCTTGCTAGACTGCAGTGTGGGATGCATTTGTTGCTTTTCTGACCAAGCCTCAGTTGTGGCCATGCTCTGTGTCATTGGGTTTAAGAGGTGTGGTCTTCTCAGTTCTGTTGTCTCTCTCTGTCAGCAGTAGTTGTGGGCTCAGCACCGAATATTGTCTCATTCAAAAGTATAATTTTTTTTCACCGTTCCCTTCCCCAGCTGTAACAAATTCTACCTGTGCTCTAAGGGCAGCCATTCTTCTTGTCCTTTTCACTGATGAAGGCTTGTTTAGATAGGGGATGTTATGAATTAAAGTTTGTCCCCCCAAACATGTGTTGTAGTTCTACTCCCATTATTTTAGAATGTGACATTGGAGATAGGGTATTTACAGAAGCAAACAGTTAAAATGAGGTCTTTAGAGTGAGCCCTAATTCAATGTCATCTACATTCTTTTTTAAAAAGAAATATTTAGACACAGATACAGAGATGCACAAAAGTGGAGTCCCACGTGACCATGAAGCAGAGACTGGAGTGACGTGTCTACAGGTCAGTGAGCACCCACGTTGCCATCAAACTGCCAGAGGCCAAAAGAGAAGCATAAATGGTGTTCTCTCTTCCAGTCAACAGAAGGAAGCAGCCTTGCTAACATTTTGATCTGAGGCTTCTAGCCTCCAGAGCTCCGAGAAGACACAATGTTTAAACGACCAAGTTTGTGACAGCGCTGGCAGAGGAAAATGTCTTTGTGGGATTCCTTGCCCTCTCACATGGCTGTTCTCTTCCCTTAAGAGTGCCTCACTTTTGGGGGTCTGCTTTCAATCTTCTCTGTGAGCACCTGGGGCCACTAATGGAAGAAGAACTTGTAAACATGTGTGGGCCCCTCATCTCTCGACCTCCCAGAGGTTTCAACTGTTGCACGGTCTGCACCCGGTCCTTACCGATGTGCTGACTATTGTGGCTGAACTCTTCTTACCAGTGTCCAGTTCTGTGAACCCCAGGTGAGCGCTCCCCGTGTCCTTGGGTGTCCTCCTGCCCTGCACACACTCTCTTGATGTTTGGTGCTCGTTGGTTGATCTCGGTAACTTAAAGGTTTCAAAACAAGTTATAAATTTGACATCCATCCAGCTCTTTTTCATTGTAAGGTGCGGGCAGTGCCCCTTCTAGCTCTCCATATCACTAGGCAGAAGCTGAAGGCCCCTTCTTTTTTGTTGTGCTGGATAACCAATGGACTTTGGAGGGTTGCCTTTTGTTTTCTCTCTTTATTTGTTGGTTTTATTTTATTTTGCCTTGCATAATGCCAAGATGTAACACTTATTGTGCTTTACGCAAAATAATCCTTAATCTTCAATGCAAAGTATACAAAACTCAAAACACCAGTTTTTCATCTATATTTCTTTTGTCCCATAATCTTTTTTCCAGAGTCAATGGCTTTTGTTTGCTTTGCTGCAGTACGCGCTCCTTAATATTTTTGTTTTCCCTAAAAGAATGCCTAGTGGTTGAATTTTCTGAGATCTTGAACTTCTAACAAAGTATTTGTTTTCCTTTTAAATTTACTTGATACTTTGCCAGCATAAATAATTTTATATGCAGAACAATCTCTCAGAACTTTATAAAACATGTTTACCAGCAACATGTTTATGTGAAGGTAACAAAGTTTGATATTATTCTGGCTCTCCTTTCTTTTAAAACTCTCATGACTATTGTGTACTTCTTTGGAATTTTTAATTTACAGTTCCTAAACTCTGGAAAAATTTGAAGCAATCTCTATTAAATTATCTATGAATGTTATTGTCGGACAGAAGAGGAAATTATTGCTCACCCATCATCTCGTTTACAAGAGATCAAAATTTAAAGATGACTTTCTGTTTAGTTTATCTAATAAAGATCCTTTTCAGCTCTCTTCAGAACTTCTATAGCATTTAGGTTTATCAAATCAATTGGTAACATTAAAGCAACATTGTCTATTGCCATGTGTTATATTTTTCACTCTAGTTTGTAGCTATTTTCAAGGTAGATGTAAGTTTTATTTTTACTGTTGCAAAAGTTAAAAGAATTTTCTGCTATGTATACTTCAAAATTTTATTTAAAAGCCAATTTTAACCCATTAAAAGAAAGTATTCCATTCTATACAATGGACCCCAATAAACAAATAAACTTGTCTAGTCATTTCAAACATAATTTCTAATGGTACCACAAAGTCACAGGAAAAAATCATTTTTTACTCTACTTAGGTTAAATTTTAATATCTTACAATGTGTCTGTTATTAGGTATATAATGTAACATTAATGTAAGATAATAATAATAGTATAGGATTTTGACCAGTATTTGGATTCTGAAATAACAGTTGTCTATATTTTGTATTTATTAGTGATCAAGTATCATTGGAAATTCCTAGCAGCATACTTTAGACCTGCTGACTCCATTGCATCCCTTGGGATCGAATACATAATTATGACTCATAGTCTGTAAGAACAAGTTGAAGCTTTAGAGGTTCTGAAATACTTCATAGACTTAAATTTTAACATTAGAATTATTCAGCAAAAGGGTCATCAAGGAACATGTGTAAAGGACACATGGTCAAAGACAATGGGGGGAGGATTGAAGGTGGGCAGTGGGGGTGGGTAGGGCAGGGGAGAGTAATGGGGAAAAATGGGGACAACTGCGATTGAACAAGAATAAAAGGTAAAAGCAATTAAATTGCCTGACCTTCTTGTAATAAGCTCTTGTTTACTGGGATTTGAGTTTTTAGGAATTTTCTTTATAATACACTGCTGCTCTTCAATGAATTCTCCTTATTTCCCTTGTTGTCTCTTTTAAGTCAATATATTAGTTTATTTTAGATGAATATGGTAATTGAAAATAAGAATGAAGAAAATATTCATGCTGAAGTTTTTACACAGCATTAATCTTGAAGATTGTAATGGTTACATGTACTTAAAATGGCTACAGGAAAAGGCCAGGAAAAACAAAAAAACATTGGATGGTTGACAAGACATTCAGACTAGTTATCAATATATTTGCATTGCCCTTTGATCTACTGTAAAAATGTGTAAACATTTGGCTTCTGAGGTTAAAATGCAAACTCACGTGCTGAATTTAAAATCAAATCATTTTGGGAACTCCTTTATAGGTAATTGTCTCCTTATCGCTTGCTGCTTTTACGATTTTCTCTTTGTCTTTAATCTTGGGTAACTTAATGATGATGTGCCTTGGTGTGTTCCTCTCTGGGTCCATCTTCTTTGGGACTCTGATCTTCCTGGACTTCCTGGCTATCAGCTGATTTTTTAAAAGAAACCTTGGAGGCAAGAAGGGGCTGTAAAGAAGTATTTGAAGTCATGAAAGGCAAGGAACTACATCCAAGATTACTCTATCTAGCAAAGCTTTCATTTAGAATGGAAGGTCAGATAAAGTGCTTCCCAGATAAGGTCAAGTTAAAGGAGTTCATCATCACCAAGCCCTTATTCTATGAAATGTTAAAGGGACTTATCTAACAAAAAAGATAAAAAATATGAACAATAAAATGACAACAAACTCATAACTATCAACAAATGAACCTAAAAGAAAAGAAAAACAGTGAAAACAGAAACTAAGCAAACAGCCAGAACAGGAAGAGCATCAGAGAAATGGACATCACGCAGAGGGAGTTCAATGGGGAGGGGGAAGGGAAGACTGAGAGGGAAGAAAAAGCATAATTAGTAGGCATAAAATAGATGGGGAGAGATAAAAAATGATATAGGAAACAGAGGATTCAAAGAACTTATATGTACAACTCATGACGTGAACTAAGGGTGGGGAGAATGCTGGAGGGTTGGGGGGCAGGTTGGAGGGGGGATAAAGGAGGGAAAATTGGGAAAACTGTAATAGCATAATCAATAAAATATTTAAAAATGCAAAATAAAATAAAATCATTTTGGTTAAGAGAATAAATTTATTCTAAGCACAGTTTATTATTGGCCTTATCACTATATAATCAAAGTGTTGATTCTTTGACCATCTCTTTTGTCATACATTCAGAGAAATTTTATATATGTTATTTGATATAATTTTCATAGCCCTAAAAGGAAGGTATTATTATTTCTATTTTTTAGCTGAGGAAATTGATGGTCAGAGACATTGAGGTTATTTGCATACCTTCCTCATAGACTGTACTTGCTGGAATCAGTTATTCAAACCTATGTCTTCCATTAAGACAAATATGAGCTCTTATTTCTGCCTTACACTGTAATTTTGCCATTTTTACCTTCTTCTCTCCTAAAATGTATAAGGACACTCTTATTCTGAAAAAAAAAAAAAGGACTATTTCTACACTCATCTAAAAATTTTTATTAAACATGAGGGACTATTCTCATTAAACAGACCAGATTTTCTCAACCTCAACTTTTTGTACTGTATAATTCTTTGAGAAGGAGAGTTCTCCTTTGTATTTTGTGTATTTTAAGATGTTTAACAGAAGTTCTGTCCTCTGCTCACCAGATACTAGTAGCTCTTCCACAGTTGTGATAACCCAGAATGCTTTCAATAATTTCCAAATTCCCCTGAGGTAAACCATCCTGGGTTGAGAACCACTCATTGACATAGATGGAAGTTTAACATTGTACAGATCTATTGGCTAACGTAGGTTTCTTTTTTCTTATATTTAAGCTATTAAAAGATTTTAAAAGTATTTTAAATATACAGTCAGTATATGCTATTTTCTCAAGGCAGTTCTAGGGGGTGATAAAAATGGGGAAAGCAAGGGAGATATAATTGTTGGGTACTTATGTTTGGCAAGATCTTATGCTATTTTACTTATATAAACTGTCTCTTCATAACCAAACAATCATACAAGATATGACTTAAATCATTAACATTTTACAGATAATGTGTTAAATACATGACCCAAGCATCTAAATCATCAGTGATGAATTTATGATTTATATGCAAAGATATTTTGCCTTAGTAGTGCCACATTTTTGGTAATTTTAATCTCCTCCTAAATAAATATATAAGATATGTTTGAATGTACACATGCACAGGTGAATAATGTCCATTCCAGAACTAATTCTCCCTGATGGTTGTTAACTTCTGGCTTTGATTCCTTCAGCATTTATTCATATTGCTTCTATCACCATTAAAATCTTTTTTCTCAGTGGCTCACAGTGATTTCCTTTAGTTGGCAATGCATTTTTATGTCCATCCTTTAAAAATATAAATTATTTTAGCTAAAGAGTACTTTTAGTACTCTTCTTACTCCTGTAATCTCTCTCAAGGTGATACTTAAAAATTTGGGAAAAATTATTCAGATGATATGTAACAATAAAGAGAAATCACTTTTGCTCAAAATTCTGTGTATTCCTCTGAACAAAGTATCAATAAAAACACTTCTAAAACTCACCATAATACTCAAAAATTGGCATGTTTAAGAGATGCAAAATATAAATAACCAAACATTTATTTTGTGTAGCTAAGACCCGTTGATCTCTTTGAAATGAATACAATAGAGGACACTTTGATGAAGAAATGATGAAACTTTGGTCTTGGCTAAACACACTTTAAAATAGCTTCACTCAGATGTTACTGAAAAGGGAAATGCATGTTTGTGGCAGTGTCCTCATTGAGAGACCGACAACCCACACTTCCGTACATTTAAAGCAGTTGCAGGTTTTGATTAACTGTGATTCACCACCATCTGCTGGAAAGCGGTATCAGCCCTGCAGCTGAGATAAGCAGTTTATAACATCAAATGGAAGAGAACCATCATTCTCTGTCAGAAAGTAGGGTTAGGCAAAACATTTTCCATATATTACATCCCCTACTAGCATTTTTATGTTTCTAGCTTCTAACTTATACTGGAGCATTGACATTGACCATATTTTTTTCCTATTTATCTCTCATTTGCATTGAGGGGTCCGAAGCCCACAGCTGTATTTCTATTCGACCCTGCTGAACACTGACGTACTATACCCATAAAAAGTAACAACAGGGCACAAAGGAAACATCAATTTGTTTAGAAAAAATCTCAATATATTATAAGATAGTACATCTCTTTTATGAATTGAAAAAAAATTACTAAAATATTATTTTAAAATGAATTACCTAAAACAATTATATTTTTTCCTGTTATTCTCATGCATGGACCAATGCCTTACTTAGTTAAAAGCATCAAAATGAGGAATGCAGTGAATGATGCCAGTTTGGGAAATTACAAGAACAGACCCTTTCAATGTAATTATATGTGTTTGTGTTTTTTATCAACTCTAATTCAGTAACTACAATGAGTATAGTAACTTCACTGATAGATTATATTATTTTAACAATTTAAAAACTGATTCCTAGAACATGATAAATATCTTTGCTTTTTCATGAGCTATTGAGTGTCATGAAGAACGGTGGATGTTTAAATGGATCATTTGATTAAATCCTCACACCAGTTCTAACCCATATATACAAACGAGGAAACTGAGGTTCTCTAGACTAGGTAATATATTCAAGGTTACACAGCTAATAGGTGTCATAGTCAAGAATAAAACACATCTCTTATATATCTGAAATTCTTCAACACTAGCATTTTATGGGGTTTATTACCAAGCAATGGATGTTACTCTTGTAATCTGGTTAATTATAGAATGGACATTCTGTGGGGCTATAGCAATGCTGCGTTGTTTACTGAAACAAAGTTGTACTCTTGCTGCTCCTTTCCCTTTTGTTATTTGGTTTCTGATTTTGAAATTTGAATATATCACAATAATAATACATATAACTTTGTAATATTTTTTGTAAGTCTTACAACAAATACAAAGACCAATCCCCTGCCTCAACTCTCCTCATCAGATTCCTACTTTTCAAAGGTAAATATAGTTTATATTGTTAGCTAATTCTTCTGACATATATAGTCATATTCTGATACTTTTTATTTTCACTTCTAGATATTAATTATTGATTTTCTTGGAAAAACATGAGAACTTGACTTTCTTCACTACTCCCCTCAAACATACACTTTTTCTGTCATATTTTTAATATAGTTATGCCATATTTTTGCCTTTGTAAATATTCAACATTTGCATTATTATAACTGTAAATATTGTTTGCAACTCAGTCATCTGTGTACAATTGTTTTATTTCTTGTAACAATTTTTGAGATAATACTTGCTAATATTTTATTTGAATAATTTTATAAATTATTTATTATATATAGTTCCCCAATCACCTGACATTATTATTGTGTCTAATGGATCTAATCCGATCAAACAGAAGCCACTAACCTTCTCCAAATTGCACTTGGACTCTAGGCAAGCTGCAGATAGTTTGTCCTAGAACTTCCCTTTACCATCACCTTAAAGCAGGGGTCCCCAACCTCCCAGCTGCTGACCTGTACTGGTCAGGCCTGTTAGGGACCGTGCTGCACAGCAGGTGGTGAGCTTGAATGTAATGTGCTCAAATCATCCCAAAACCATCTCCTCACTCCAATCAGTGGAAAAATTTTCTTCCATGAAACTGGTCCCCTGTGGCAAGAAGGTTGCGAACTGCTGCCTGAAAGAATTCCCTTGCTCCTTTTCCATGTCAGTTCTCCCATTTCAAAGATGGCATCCTTGTTTTTGTTGTACATCCTCATTTTGTGAAACATATTCTATAGCATCTCCCTGAGAATGGGTAGATGAAAATGAAATGTTTCAGTCTTTGAGTTAATTAATATATATCTGCTTGCTTGCTTATGTATTTAATTTTATGAGTATAACTGATATATAACATTATATTAGTTTCAGCTGTGCAATAAGTGATTTGATATTTGTATATGTTATGAAATGATCACCACAATAAGTCTAGTTAACATTTGTTAGCATACATAGTTATAATTTTTCCTAGCAATTCTCAAATATATAATACAGTATTATTACTGATAGTCACAAAGGAAACTTAGGAATAGTCTCTATGGATCTCCTATGCCAAAATTATGAACCTGATAGACAAAAAGCAATACCCTAAGAAATGTTGGACCTTTGTATAGACAAGTTTGAGAATCTCCATTTCCAGAACAGTCCAGATCAGTAGAAAAATGTTCCTCCCTCAGCTAGAGGAGACACTATAGAAACTTTAATTCACAAAGGTGTCTCATAACATTATGATTTTCGTCTTCATAGAAGTGCCTCCCACTGCTCATTGCCTGACAAAGAATAACCAGAGAGAATAACTTGAGCATATAACTGCAGCATAACTTGAGCAAGAAAACATAACCTCTTCTCCAGAATTAAATAGCTGATACTCAGAAAGAATTGCAAAAGAAAGTATACTAGGAACTTGGGAATACAGGTCGGGGTGGCTCCTGTGGGTATTGTATCAGGAAGATTTTAATAAAAAGCTAGAAGTGAAAACAATTTTTTGACGTGAGAGCACCCTCCCCTGAATCAGAGTTTAAAGTCCCGGTGAGGACTCTTGGAACAGCTGCTAATATGCTGAAGGGAAGTCTCTGTGAAGCTTGGGCAGGCACATCAGCAGCTTATAGGTCAGACACCCTAATCACTGTGTCCCAGAATTGAAGAGATGTCCCAAGATTCATGAAGGCAGAGGTATTTAATAAATTTATTATTTTAGATCAGAGAATCTATACCCTGGTTTGGTTCCTCATAACACATAATAAATTTCATTCAATAAGGAAGCAATAAACCTCATATTTAAGAAGGCTAGTGTAGGTGGTGCTGTACACACCATGATGAACTGTAGGAGATACTGTCATAAAACTCCCTCCTCAGCACCAACGAGGGTGTTGGAATTCTGGGATATTAGAAGCCAGGTGTAGTCACTTAAATATCAGTGACAGGAAGGATATAATTAAAGCAGTGGGCAGCCAAGTCAGTACTGCCACCAAATTTCTTTCATGTGCAGTTGTATGTATCATGGCTAATATATGAGTAAAATGGTTGTCAGTCTAGGTTAATTAATGGCATAACCAGTAAAATAGCTGGCTAGCAGAAGGCAGGTTTCTGCCATCGCAATGGACTCTTTTAATCT
This sequence comes from Anoura caudifer, assembly GCA_004027475.1. Lineage (NCBI taxonomy): Eukaryota > Metazoa > Chordata > Mammalia > Chiroptera > Phyllostomidae > Anoura > Anoura caudifer. The sequence goes on along the minus strand of PVKU01002020.1, from coordinate 83,911 downwards.
CCTCTTCAATCTCCAGTTTTGATCCAATTCTCATTCTCAAAGTGCATTAATTTAACTTTAAGAAGCATCCCCTTAAATAAGAACCCTGTAGTAAATTTTAGTAATAAATATATACCTAAGACACTTACTACCCAAATATTTTTCCAAAATGATCAATGGCTAATTGCCAGTTTAACTATATATTGGGGAAGGGGTAGCACTTAGACCTTTTTAGAGCGATTGAATACAGGGTGTGAGTTGATGCTATTATTGCTAAGGGGCCCCAAATGCCATCATGGTTTCAGTAGGAGTGGAGGTTTCTGAAGGCCGTGCATTACACGGTATTCCGGCCAAGGGGTTCAGCGAGTCCAGAGACTCACCCTGCGAAGATTTTCCTGGTTGGCAAGTATAAACGCCAGAAGACTCATACTGTTTCTCTAGTCATGGGTGTCAGAACCATCACTGCAAAAATGTCCAAGTGATTTTCCCCCATGTACCATACAGTTAATCAAAAAATGAATGCACTTCTCAGAAGAATGGGTTTTATAGCACATTTCAAACACTTACAGGATCCAAACGTGATGGTGTCTGTAGTTTCTCCGACATTGCCTGCATAGCCCGTGGAAAGTTCAGTCTGGTCACGGCAGGTGATGGCGCCCCTGTAAATTTAACCAGGCAGCGTCCCCGTCATCCACAGCAATGACTGGTTCACTAATGTGCCCTTGGGTTAGTTTTTTGTTTTCTTTTCTTCTTCACACAATGGTTTTAATGACTAATTCTTAGGAATATTTTGAGAATAAACTATCTGTATGCAAGTGTTTTCCTTAGGCTCTGCATTTTGGAAAAATTCAGGCTAAGTTAACTATTTTCTTTGAAACCATACATAGCTCGCCAAATGGACACATTGCTTTCATTCCTTTTATGAGGAGGTGCAATTCCTCTTCCCAGTCCTTGAGTCTGAGATGGACTTCTGACTTGTTTTGACTAATAGGACTTAGCAGAAGTGCTGCTGTGCCAGTTTCAAGTTCAGATCTAAAGAGTTTTTTTGTGGCTTCTACTCTGCTGGTCTTGGTACTTGATGGTTAACATATGGACAAGCCTGGCATATAAGATACTACACTGAGTGAAGCTGCTATCACAATCACCTAGTCAAAACCAATTTGCTAGCAGACGGGTATGTGAGGCCAGCTGAGACTAGTCTGCTCCAGGCCAGAAGAATCATCCAGCTGCTAGGCTGGTAGCCACTCAATCCTAGCAAGGAGAGCCTCCTAGATAATTGATAACTGACTATTAATATATGAATGATCCTAGCAGACCTGCCCGGTTGAGTTCAGACCAAATTTCAGATCCACAAAATTATGAGTAAGTGGCTGTTGTCATAAGTCAATAAATTTTGGAATGGGCATTTATGCAGAAAGAGCTACCTGAAATAGATATCGATCCATAGAGTGGGGGTGTTTCTGTAACAAAAGCTTTACACATATGGCATTGCCTTCAGAAAGGCTAGAAAAGTAGTGAGAAAATAATAACAAATTCTGAAAAAAATAGCATATAAACTATAGCTGCCACCTTATAACTGCTAAAATGGCTACGTATACTTTTAGAAATGGTTAGCCAATTTGTTGGCATATGTGTTCATATTAGTTTCTTATAATCCTTTGTGTTTCTGGGGTATTAGTTGTAGTGCCTAATCTTTCACTTTTGATTTTATTTATTTGAGTTTTCTCTCCATTTTAATTAGTCTAACTGAAGGTTAGTCAATTTATTTTATCTTCTAAAAACAACTCTGCATTATTAATATTTTTATTGTTTTTCTATTTTCTAGTTCATTTATTCCTACTCTGATCTTAATTATTTCCTTCTTTCTGCTAACTTCAGGTTTGATTTGTTCTTCTTTTTCTAGTTCCATAAGGTATAAAGTTAAAGTTAGGTCATTTAGAAGAGATTTTTCTTTTTTTTTTTTTTAATGTAGGTGTTTATCACTATAAAATTTCCTTTTTGAACTGCTTTTGAGGCATCTAAAGTTTGGCCTGTTTTGTTTTCATTTTCATTTGTTTCAAGATATTTTTATTTCTCTTTTATTTATTCTTTGGTCAATTCTTTAGTCATGTATGTGTTGTTTAACATCCACATATTTATGAGTTTTCCAATTTTCTTTTCCTATAGATGGAAAAGCATTTCATAGCATTGTGGTAAGAAAAGATACGTGACAGGAGTCACCTATTCAATCACCAATCATTCTTCTCTTAACTGACCAACCTCCATGTGGTTGACGAAAACAAAGGTTGACAGCCCCACCTATAAACAAACCTATTTTCTTAGCCTCCCCTACTGCCAGGAGATGACTGTTAGGCACGTTCCAGTCAGTGCACTGCAATTAAAACCATTTAGTATTATTTACATGAAAGCTCCAAAGAAAGAGGATGAACTCAGCTGGCCCCTGTCTTTGTCCTCTGCCTTTTTTCTTTCCTCCTGCCAGGGAATTATTTGGGATCTTTGAAACTGAGTCAGCCCTTAGGCATCTACTAGAGTGGGTATAGAGGATCATAGATCTTTGAGCTTCTATACTTTTGACACACCGAACCAATGCTTGTTGTGAGCTAGTCACCACTTGAAAGAGATAAAACCCTACTAGGTGAAATCAGGACTAAGTTTCATTTTTGTTATACACACTTGTGACTGTTATAGAGAATAATGTATTATATATTTAGTTCTTAAAATAGGCAAAAATCAATGGCTTTCTTTTATATGCTGACTGACATAACTCTATTCTTCTCCTTGGACATAAATGTTAATATAATATTACAAGAACAAATGCATTATTTGCGTGACTTCAAGATATTTTAATTTTAGCACATGAGACTCTCAGAACATCTGAAATTCATTACTAAAATTTATTGCATTTTTTCTAAATACTTAGATAGATTATTATGAAAGTGTAAAGTAGAAGTGACTCAATAAATATTTCCAATTTCACCTTTTACTAACACAGGTAAAAGGACATATATGGATTGCTCCATTTAAAATTGAGTAACTGATCTCTGTGAAACTAGAGAATTAACATTCTTTTTAGTGGAATGCTCCCCTCCAAGTGTTGACTATGTTAAATTTTAGTCTGAAATTTGAAAGAAGAAAGTATATAAAAAGCATGAGATAAACATAAAAAAATCACATCATCTTTCCATTGTCTGTCCATATATGTATCTATGTATATTTTTATCTATCTATTATCTATCAGTGTGCTTGTTTGTTTTAAATAGAAAACATTTGTGACATTGCCACAAATGCCTAATGTAAGATAACAATGGAAAAATAAAATAAATATAATATATTTGCAATTGAAACAGTAATTTCATTAGAAGAAACACAAAGCAGAATTTCTTACCCTTTTAAATGATTATGGGTTATGCAAAGTAGTACTAAAAATCTTAAATATGGATTTATTAAAGAGACATGAGAGATAAAATTTTGAATGTAAATGTATAATTAATAAAATATTAAAAGGAGACACAATAATGATAAAATTTCTTTCAAGCTCTTTTCTTTTAATTTTTGCTTTTACAATTTTTTTTTCTGCTTTTGGAAATAAACTAAGAATAGTCATAATTTTTAGGTCTTAAATTTTCTTGACAATTGATGATGTGATATGTGTTAGCTTGGGCTGCCATATCAAAATAACATAGATTGGGTGATGTAAGCAACAGAAAATTATTTCTTAGAGTTCTGGAGGCTAGGAGGTCCTTGATCAAGGTGCCTATAAGGTAGGTTTAATCATGAGGTTTCTTCCCTCAGCTTGTAGGTGGCTGCCATCCTCCTCTGTGCTTACTGACATCTTCACAATGTAGCAGAGAGACAGGGAGCTCTCTGTGTCTCTTCTTATGAGGCTCCCAGCTTTCTTTCTCTGAGAGATCCCACCTTATGACCTCAACTAACCCTAATTAATACCTGATAATCTCATCTCCAAATACCATCACATTGGGGGTTAGAATTTCAACATATGTGTTTTGATGGGACAGAAACATAGTTTATAATACGCTGAAAGGTTTTTATTATTTTTTTGTTGTTGTTCAAGTACAGTTTTCTGCCTTTTCCTCCCACCTCTCCCCACCACCCCAGCCCTCCCTGCCTCCCTCCCCCATTTCCACCCCCACCTTGTTATTGTCCGTATGTCCTTCATAATTGTTCCTGTAAGCCCTTAATGGGGAAAGGGTGAAGGGCTAAAAGCTTTTTATTGTGATGACCAGATTTATTACATGTGTAGGATAATAGCTTTACTAATTCAGCAATATAGAACACACAAATATTCATTTCAATTTAATTGCAATTACATTTGAATCCATTTAAACAGGTCTGTGTTATAATTTTCATCATAAAGCCTTTAAAACTTATTTGAGGACACAGGTATAACAATGTTTGTTTTCTGAGTAGTGAGGGGTTTTGCCTTCCTTTTCACTGAACCAATGGGTGTTTATAGGCACAATGGTGAGGACAGGGTGTTGGTGGTTCTCAGCACACATTCTTTTTATCTTGTAATGAAAATTCACTAACAGCCTAATCTTCACCCAGCCAAAACTTTTTGCAACATAAAATAGAAATAACACAAGTTCAAGTGTTTGGTAGGTGGCATGGATAATTCCAAAAAGGTGTTAAGAAAAGTGGGTAATGCCCTGGCTGTTGTAGCTCAGTGGATTGAGTGTGGGCCTGTGAACCAAAGGATCTCAGTTTGATTCCTAGTCAGGGCATATGCCTGGGTTGCAGGCCAGTTCCTGGCAGGGGACACGTGAGAGGCAACTACACATTGATATTTCTCTCTCTCTCTCCTTCCCTTACCCTCTAAAAATAAATAAATAAAATCTTAAAAAAGTGGGTAGGCTTGCTAAGAAGTCATTAAATTCTATGTAGATAAGTTTTATATATCAACAATGGGTTTAACAATACATATGTACACATACATGCATATAATGGGCCCCAAATTGTTATAAACAAACTTTAAAATTTTCTATACATGCTTTGTTTCATTGACTATTTTTTTTATAAAATCACACTGTATAAAAAGCTCTGAGTTTGAAATCACATCTAAATGTCAAGCCCTTTCTGCCCTGAGGAGCTGTGAAACCTTCAAACCATGTTGAACCTTGGATTTCCTCATACACAGGTGAAGATACCAAGATTGATAACATGCAATGTTTCTTTTAGAAATTAACTGTCCAAGATTTTCCAATCTACTCTATTTATTTACTGAGGTTTAAACCTCAGTACATATTCTACTCAGTACTATTCTACTCAGAAATATAAATCAAATAAGAAATCCATCTTAATTTTTAAAATTTATTTATGTTTATTATTTTTTTAATTTTTTAAAATGGTTTAATTTCTAATTACAGTTTATTTTCAGTATTATTTGTATTAGTGTCAGATGTGCAGCATAGTGGTTAGACAATTATATGTTTTACAAAGTGTTCCCCCTGATATTTCCAGTACCCAACTGGCACCATACACAGTTGTTACAATATCATTAACTATATTCTCTATACTGTATTACTCACTTTGATTTTTTTTAAAGGATGAGAGGTTAATAGGAGTAGGGCTTTGTATTCAAAAAGTCTAAGTCAAGAAAAAATGAAGAAAATTCCAGGAAGAAGCCTTTTCTGTAGAGATGGGAAAAGAAAATATAGTGAGTTTTCACTTATTTGTTTATTTTTTTGTGTTTTGCCTATAATTGAGAATCATCGTGCATTGCAAGGATGACTAAGGCCAAAAGAGCTGCAGTCATAGAAAACAATATGAGGTGTGTATTGAACAAGTTTTGGGCTCATAGATTTTCAAGCCAGAATAATTCGATGTGTGCAGTAGGAAAAGTTACTTGTTTCTCACTGTGTGCTTTTGTGACTGTGAGATGCACATTGTGTTTATATTGTCTGTGCATCTTCCCTTAGTTTTAAAAAAAGTTATTACCTGTGTTAAAAAGGAAACATTGTAAAAATTTCATCAGTTCCAGGTGCAATCAATATGCCCAGTAAGGCTCATGTCAAGACATTTTGCGAAACAATTTCGGAACAGGGAACTGTGAGACATGATCCCATTGCAAGTGTACGAGGAATAGAGTTTACTTATGGTAACTGACTTTTAAAATTCAGAATCCAAAACCTAAATGAAAAGAATTAATTACACAGGGTATAGCAAAAATAGGTGTACAGTTGTTCATATGAAAAATAATATAAGGATTAATAAATAATAATACAAGAATAAACACCGTATTTCACATACACCTGTAAACCTACATTTACCCCATCCAGCATGTGAATCATGGATAAAGATTGATTGTGTACTTTATGAACATACTTACCCTTCTCCCGAAGCTCATATAAATTGCTTGTATTGGACTTCCAGCCAACGTGGAGGTGTAGCTGGACATGCTGTGCCTCCTCTCACAACTAAGATTAAGGACAACAAAAATATAGAACCAAAAAAAAAGAAAACCCAACCAGGACAGAGAGAAAATTGAATCGTGCAGGAGTCTGACAACAATGATTCACCCAGACCGGTAAGAGGGGCGGAGTCAGAGGCTGGCAGATTCTGTAGCTGGCAGAGTAGGGTCGCGGTGGGATAAGCTGGTGGTGGTACCAGGTACGCAGTCACTCCAGGGGCACAGGTGGCGGCATTGTCGAACTTGAGGAGGCCAAGCAGGGTGCACAAGGCAGCAGACCAAGGACACACATTTGTGCACAGATAAACCAAGAGAAAACGGGCAGCAAGATAGATTGCATGACTCACGGCCCCAGTGCCAGGAAGTGAAGCTTAAAAGCACCCATTGAAAATACTTGTGGGGGCTGAGGTGCCAGGAGGGAGTCCCAGCCTCACAGGAGAGTTCATTGGGGAGACCCACGGGGTCCTGGAGCATGGGCAGGCCCACCCACACGGGAATCAGCACCAGAAGGGCCCAATTTGATAGGGGAAAGCGGCTGAAGGGACTGGAATCCGCAAAACAGCACAGAGCAAGCCCCATTGTTCCCTCTTGGACCCCACCCCCACATCCAGCATCACAACCCAGCAACTGGCAGCCCTGCCCTGGTGAACACCTAGGGCTCCACCCCTCATTACATAATAGCCGTGACCAGACAAAAACAAAACAAAACAAAACAAAACCAAGGATGGCTCAAAAGGGAGAACAGACCGAGGCCCGGAGCTAATTTATCTGAGCAACAAGGAGGTGGTCAACCTATCAGATGCTGAGCTCATAGCACTGGTAGCTAACCTACCAGAAGCACAGTTCAAAGCACTGGTGATTAGGAAGCTCACAGAATTGGTTGATTTTGGTTGCAAATTAGAGGAACAAATGGAGGCTACAATAAATGAAATGAAGAAAAACGCACAGGGAACCAATGGTGATGGGAGGAAAACTGGGATGCAAATCAATGGAGTGGACCAGAAAGAAGAAAGAAACAACCAGACAGAAAAGAAGGAAGAAATAAGAGTTCAAAAAAATGAGGAGAGGCTTGGGAACCTCCAGGACATCTTGAAATGTCCCAACATCCGAATTATGGGGGTACCAGAAGGGGAAGAGGAAGAGCAACAAGTGGAAAATTTATTTGAACAAATAATAAAGGAGAACTTCCTCAATCTGGCAAAGGAAATAGACTTCCAGGAAGTCCAGGAAGCTCAGAGAGTCCCAAAGAAGGTGGACCCAAGGAGGAACACACCAAGGCACATCATAATTACATTAGCCAAGATTCAAATGAAGGAGAGAATTCTAGAAGCAGCAAGGGATAAGGGCACAGTCACCTACAAAGGAGTTCCCATTAGACTGTCAGCTGATTTCTCAAAAGACCTTCCAGGCAAGAAGGGGCTGGAAAGAAGTATTTGAAGTCTTGAAAAGCAAGGACCTACATCCAAGATTGCTCTAACCAGCAAAGCTTCCATTTATAATGGAAGGGAAGATAAAGTGCTTCTCAGATAAGGTCAAGTTAAAGGAGTTCATCATCACCAAGCCCTTATTATATGAGATGTTAAAGGGACTTTTCTAAGAAAAAGAAAATAAAAAAAATAGGACAGTCAAAAGACAGCAAACTCACAGATGTTAACAACCATACCTAAAACAAAAGCAAACTAAACAAACAAGTAGAACAGGAACAAAACCACAGAAATGGAGATCACATGGAGGGTTTGCAACAGGGGAGTGGGAGGAGGAGAGACAGGGAAAAGGTACAGAGAATAAGTAGCATAGACGGTGGGTAGAAAATAGACAGGGGGAGGGCAAGAATAGTGTGGGAAATGTAGAAGCTGAAGAACTTATGACACATGGACATGAACTAAAGGGGGGAATGTGGGTGGGAGGGGGTGTGCAGGGTGAAGGAGAATGATGGGGGATAAATGGGATAACTGTAATAGCATAATCAATAAAATATATTAAAAATAAAAAGGCTTATATTGTTTAAAAATTATATCTTAAACACCAATTAACTGAAGGATTCTTTTTTAAAACATTTTATTTATTTATCTTTAGAGGGTTAGGGAAGGAGAGAGGGAGAGAGGAGGAGAAATATCAATGTATGGTTGCCTCTTGTGCATCCCTTGCCAGAAACTGGCCCACAACCCAGGCATGTGCCCTGACTGGGAATCGAACCACGATCCTTTGTTTCACAGGCCCGCACTCAATCCACTGAGCTACACCAGCCAGGGCTGAAGGATTCTTTTTTATTGAAAAATCCCCAACATGAACAAAAGAAATAAGTAAAATGGGAATGTTTATCTAATTAGCTTACCTACTTCCCATTTATTTTTTAGGTAAAACTCTAATTGTTGATAATACATTTGTGTAGAGCTATGGATTACAAATTTCCTTCATTTTTCTCAAAGTAATAGGTGAAAGTATTCTCCAAAATTTTCCTTTAGAGTAATGTGAGATGGGGCTCTGAGTTCCTTTCAATAGTCAAAGACATGATTTTTCTGTTTCAATGCTAATAATAATGTTTGGTTTATTCAAAATCAACATTGGCTCTTAAAATTGTTTGGCATAGTGGAAGAATGAATTTATGCTAGTTCATGAATAAAATAGTTTCCTACTTATGCATATTGGCTCAAAATTATGTCCCTTGAGTCTCTCATATATAGTTGCTTGATAATTTCTGAGTTCTATATATTCAGTTCAAAGTCACATGCTTTAACTGTGTAACGAAATAATTATTCACTTTAAAGTTCTTCTCAACTGACATCTGTTTTCATTTGTTTTTATATTAATTTCTTCTAGCAATACAGTATTCTTTAAAGCTTAATTAATGGGTGTTGATTAAAGTATATTTTCTGTGTCTTATTTCTTTATTGAACTAATTGGGTGACTTTGGTTCACAAAACCATACAGGTTCAAAGTGTACAACTCAACAAAACATCATCTGCACACTGCAACATGCACCCATCACCCTAAACAAAGTCTCTGTCCAGCCCCACTTCTCTCCCATTTGCCCACATCCGCTTACACCCAACCCACTTTCCCACTGGCTATCTATGTGATGTATGCATATATATTTTTTCTTAATTCCTCACCATCTTTCATTCAGCCTCCTCCCTCTCTACTCTGACAACTGCCAATCTGTTCTATGTATCTATACCTCTATTTTTATTTTGTTTGTCCATTTGTTTTCTTCATTAGTTTCCACATATATGTGAGATCATATGGTATTTGTTTTGCTTAGCATTGCAATCTCCAGGTCCATCCATACTGTGACAAAAGGTAAGATTTCCCCTTTTTTTTTTTTTACTCTTGAATATTATTCCATTTTGTAAATGTAGCACATCGTTTTTATCCACTTATCTACTGATAGGCACTTGGGCTGTTTCCAGATCTTGGCTATTGTAAATAATGCTGCTATGGACATAGAGGTGCATATATACTTTTGAATTAGAGTTTTGGTTTCTTCAGATACATTCCTAGAAGTAGCATCACTGGGTCAAAAGGCAGTTCCATTTTAAATTTTTTGAGTAACCTTTTACTGTTTTTACTGAAAAACACCAGTCTTCATTCCAACCAATAGTGTACTAGGGTTCTTTTTTTCTCCACATCTTCACCAGCACTTGTTTGTTGATTTATTGATGATAGTCATTCTGACAGGTGTATGGTGATATATCGTTGTGGTTTTAATTTGCATCTCTATGATGACTAGTGACATTGAGCATTTTTTCATATGTCTATTGGCTATCTGTATGTCCTCTTTAGAGAAGTGCCCGTTCAGGTCCTCCACCCATTTTTAATTGGGTTGTTTGTCTCATTGATGTTGAGTTTTTTAAGTTCTTTATGAATTTTAGAAATTAACCCCTTATCAGATGTATCATTGGTGAATATGTTACCCCATTCAATGGATTCCCTTTTCACTTTGTTGATAGTTTGTCTCTTTTGCTGTGCAAAATCTTATGTTTGATATAGTCTCATTTGTTTATTTTTTCCTTTTTTTCCCTTGCCTAAGGAGATATATCGGCAAAAATATTGCTACAGGAAATGCCTGAAATTTTAGTGCCTATGTTTTCTTCCGGATTTTTATGGTTGCATGACTTACATTTCAGTCCTTTATCTATTTGGAGTTTATTCTAGTATATGGTGTAAGTTGGCATAATAGTTTTATTTTTTTGCATGTGCCTGTTCAATTTTCTCACAACCATTTATTGAAGAAACTCTCTTTACCCCATTGTATGTTTTTGCCTCCTTTGTCAAATATTAATTGACCATAAAGGCATGGGTTCATTTCTGGGCTCTCTGTTCTGTTCCATTGACCTATATGTCTGTTCTTGTGCCAATGCCAGGCTGTTTTTATTATAGTGGCCTTGTAGTATAGTTTGATATCAGGTAGTGTGATACCTCATAATTTGTTTTTCCTTCTCAAGATTTCTGAGGCTATTTGTGTTATTCTTAGGCACTTCTTCCTCTTCCTTAGATAACACAAGTTGTGGTTGAAGGGAGATGGGCATGCCCCACACCCTGTTATACAGTCACACAACCCAGCACCCTCCCATCTGATTCTGGACAAAAGCTTCCCCAGGAGATGTGCAATGTCCAGCACTCTGAACCCTGTGCAGAACTAAACTCAACAGACTGGGGCCACAGAGTGGTAGGGCAGGTCAAGTGATTCAACAGTTCAACAGATCTGGGGTGTGGGGTGCCAGCTCTGTGCTCAAGGTGGGAAAGATTGGTCCCCTTTCCAAAGCTTCACAGTTTAATCACTGTCTGAATCTCTATGAAGAGCTTCTCCAAAGAATGAGCACCTCAAATTTTACTGTTGGGTGAAGCCAGCAGAGCCTTGTGCAGGATCCAAGCATGGCAGAATAGTGTTGCCAGTAGTTGAGGGACCAGGCAGTGCACTCCCCGGGCTGGTTCTGTAAAATAGGAGTGCTCGACCCTGGAAGGCTGTGTCTGGGTCTCTAGCAGTTTCTCTTCTCTCCCAGGTGGACTGACTTCCCACTGATTTTCACTACCAGATGCTATGTGGGCTCCTCTTCTAGTCTCTGTCGTTTAGATTGGGGATCCCTGTGTGGGGTTGAGATCCCGTACTTCTTTGAGGAGGGGGTTTTGTAACTCAGATATCTCTCTGGCTTCTCAGCCACTTCCCATTGGTGCTGGGCCCAGCCCTTTCTGTGTCTCTGCCCTTATTACCACTTTCTACGTGGCTTCTTCTGTAAATTCTCGGTTAGAATATTTCAGGTCAGCAAGCCTTCAGTTGGTTATCCAGGGTGATTGCTCTAAAATTTAGCTGTAAATTAGGTTTGGCACCAGCAGCAGCTGAGTGTAGCTTCTACCTACCCTACAGCTGTTTTGGATTCCCCCTTCAGTTGTCTTATTGAACTTTTTAATGAAGGATTTATGTGCTGTTTATGAGTAAAGGTCTTATTAAATTGTACAAATAATTTACTTTAATTTTTCCTTTTCTGTGACTATTCATCTTAATAAAAACTTTATTGGATTTTCTGACTAGAAACTCAGCAGAAGATGTTTCTTTCACTGGAAAATTTAAAGTGCTTAAAAGGGATTCAAATTTGTTAGTCTTATTTTCAAATTTATTAGAATTTCTTATTATATTTGATAGTGGGACATTAGGCAAGAGGCAAATCATCTTGCATTTTCCTATACTTGATTATCCATACTTTGTATAATAATCTTTGCATAGTTGTTCTTAGAAGTTTTACACAGTACATAATTATTTAGGGATATATGCAAAAGGTTAAATTCTTATCTTTCACTAAGGAGAAATACATGCATAGAACATATTATCTAAATTGTATTCTACGTAATGACATTTTCGTATTTCTGCAGCAGCTGTAGCATATGTGAATTTACTGCAGCCTAATAGACCTATAATATCATTTTGGCTTCTGAAAATTTTGTTTTTTGTTTTTGATTTTTTTCCACCTGATGTTTTTATGTGAGTATACTTTAATCTGCATAAAAACATTCAGACTGTCTGGAAGTAAGAAAAGAATCTTTATGTAAATAAATTATTTAAAATTCTGAACAGGAGAATTTTAATGAAAGCAGACAAATAGAGGAAAAATGTCAAAGATTTAAAAGTTTTGAGAAATGCTTTAATGTAATAATTTGATACAAATTATTTACTTTTCTGGAAAACATCAAAGACCTACTCACAAGCTTGTGCCAAGATTAAGTGAGAGTTACAGGCATATATTTGAATATATTTAAACTGTAAATATTTTCTAACAATTAAAAAATATAATCCCTACTTTATTATGCTGCCTTATCATACCCAAGACTTCACTACGTCAGTTTTCTGAGTGGGAATGATAATAAAAACATTGATCAAATCCTTCTGGCATGGACATGAGAGATAGCTGACCAAACAGGGTGGACAGTGGACAAAAACTTGGTTCAGACAGCAGCCCTGGCTCTCATTTGGGACTGACATAGGGAATCTCTCGCTTCCCAGACTCCCTCCGAGAAGTAGGCATTTTGCTTTTGTTCTGTGACCCGCCTGAATCTTAGAACTCTGGTCAGAAACTCTCTCCTCATTTCTTTGAATTTCTCTAATAATGAAAAGAAAATAATAAACATATAATTAAAAAAACTAACACAATAATAGTTAATTGACAACAGCTTAAAATTTAGTTTTTCAAAAAGACCAAAATATTATAAGAAAAGATAACACTCTTCCAAATATGAAGCAAAAAAATAGTAAGAAAGCTTGAGATTATATATACAAACTAAGGATTCAATTCAATTAGAGGTAAAGATTAAACTAAAACTTATGAATATATATTTTAAATAATATCATTAAAAAGCAGATAAAATGGACCATTTCATAGAAAAATATGACTCACAAACACATCTCAAGAATTAGAAAACCTAAAACCACCAATAATCATATGTCTAAGTTGATATTTAATTTCACAGATACCAACCTTAGATAATTTTGTTAACTTACAAAGAATAGATATTTCGGAAGGTTTAAAGTTATTGAAGCTTATGGAAAAGCTGAAAAATGACTGAATTTATTTTAAGAGTTTAATAGTTCTGTACAACAGTACTAGGATAAAATGGGGGATGGGATTTTGTGACTGTGGAAAAAAACATTTTATATAAATATTACCAAATTTTTCCAGCATTGGATGGAAAGAAATTATGACTAACTAGGAATTAAAAGATGCACAACATTATGCCCTGGCTGGTGTGGCTCAGTGGATTGTATGCTGGCCTGTGAACCAAAGGGTTACAGGTTCAATTCCCAGTCAGAGCACATGCCAGGACCCCAGTTGGGGGAGGGTGAGAGGCAACCACACATTGCTGTTTCCCTCTCTTTCTCTCTCTCTTCCTCTCTCTCTAAAAAGAAATCAATAAAATATTTTTAAAAGAAAAAGATGTGCATCATTTTTAAAAATCTACTAGTGCTCTTTATATTAACAGATCAAAATCATAAAAGCACCCTAAAAGCTGCAGGAAAACATTTGATAAAATTCTACACATATTTTGATAAATTATTTTAGTGAACCTGAATAAATGGGAGCTACTTTTATCTGATTAAAAACTTTTAGTCATAAACAGCAATTATCATATTAACTGTTAAACCATAATAAATATTCCCATTATAATGAAGAATGTGAAAATAATTAATCATTGTTATAAAGCTTCTAATCAATCCAACAATATTTCATGGAAAGGAAAAGAATGAGTAAGCTGTCATTATTAATTGGGAATAAAAATGTGTCACTAGAGAATGAAAAACAAATTAATTCAGAAGTTATAACTAATAAGACATTTTAACAGTAAGGCTGGACATACATCAATATGCATGAGTAACAAATGTGCAATAACTAATTAAGAAATAATAGAAAACTATTTCATTTATTATACCAACAAAATTAAAAAGTGACAAAGAATAAACCTAGAATGAAATGAAAAAACAAAACTTTGTTGGTTATAAACATGAAAGAAAATGAGATAAAGAGGTATAAAATTATCCTATTTCTGTAGGGTTAGTTTACAAACTAAAACAACATAAGAAACAAGAACTACACAATTTTGGAAGAATGGAAGGCTTCTGCCACAGATCTTGTCCCCTCTGGAACACTCAAAGAAGAATAGCCCTGCTTCCCTCAGCCAGGCCGGTCTGATCCTAAACTGCACCCGCAGGTCCTTTCCAGCCAAAATAGCATCCTTTTGGAAACAGGCAGCTCTAACAGGATCACACAGGCATCCTGAGGAAGAAGACAGAGAGCCTGACAGCCCTTCTTTTATTTCAGATCTTCTGGCCCATAATTCCCTGTGCTCCGGAGGCATTCAGCTTCTCAGCCACTCCAGTCCTGGAGTGTTTACCATCCCCTCGGGCGGTCTCCTCCTTGGCTGCTCCCTGCTCCTCTCCACTGGTCTGATCAGGTCTCCACGTATCAACAGCTCAAAACATAATTTTAGCATACATTTTGATACAAATCTGTGAATTATAGATTAAATTCATATATAAATTATAAATTAACACCATGCATTATTATAAAGTCAGCAATAAAAAATACATAAATGACATTAGAAAAGAATACAGAAATAGTCCATATATATATTTGGCTTATGTTGATGTGAGCATTAGCAATACAATGGATAAAATTTTAGGTTTGAGTTTAACAGTATTGTCCATCCTTTTGGGGGGAGAGGAAAGAATGCTACTTCCCAGATCTCTCTAATTTGAGTCAAAAAGAACTGAAAATATTTACCTCTACTGGTCTTTGCTGCTGAAATGCTATCTTTCAGCGATTGCAAAGACTACCCTATTTTAAATGACAAACATCTGTTCCTTCGATTCTGGTGTACTC
Source organism: Anoura caudifer (assembly GCA_004027475.1). Lineage (NCBI taxonomy): Eukaryota > Metazoa > Chordata > Mammalia > Chiroptera > Phyllostomidae > Anoura > Anoura caudifer. Next base: position 68,638 of record PVKU01002020.1, on the reverse strand, counting down.
ACACCATCATTTACGTTAAAATGTAAACTTTTAAACCTCTTTGATTACTTTAATAGCATACATTTATGGAAATTACCATGCTCTGCCATTGCTTCACTATCTTATCCTACACATACCTTGGTATATTTTACCAATTTATTTTCCACCAGATGTATACAGAGGCACACAACTCAGCTTTACTCATAGGAATCAATGGGTAATTTCATGTTTTTTATGTAGATATAAAATGCTACCTTATTATTTCCTTACTGAATCAAATATTCTGGATATTATTTCAAAATTCTGCATTGTGATTAGTTTGGGAGAAATATTCAACTTACTTGCTGTAAGCATCATTGTGAAAAGGTTCCTAACAACTTACCCTTTACATATATTATTGTATTCAAACAGGTTTTTGGAAATTCCAGTATAATTACTTTATAAAATCCTGAATAGTATATGAACTTGGTTTCATGAAAGCATATAGCAAAAGATTGAAAGAACATGTTTAGCCTGTGAAAAAGTTATTTGTGTCACAAATATATTATTATGCCTTATTCCACCCTCCACTGTTAACTCCCAGTCTAAATTTTACATTATAAAGCATGTTATTTAGCAGTGAGTATTCACAGAGTGTTAATTTTGATATAAAATCAATGATCAGGGCTACATTTGCATAAATTAAATGAGCAAATTTTACCTTAAACTAAAGTGAAAATCAAAGAATTACTAAAGGTTCTTGAAATTTGGCAGAAAATGGGAAATAATTTTGAAAGAAAATATATTTCTCCCTTAAGAGAACAAGCTAATTACAGCATTATTTCAGATACATGGCAATGTTCCTGTGTCTGATTGATCTAACATCTTTTTTTCATTAACACCTGGTTGCAGTGCAAGCCTCTATTGGGAAACACCTGTCCACGGTTAACAAGATGTTAATTGTTAAAACAATAAAATGTGGAGATGGGAAATTAGTTCACAAATTCCTGAAACAAATTATAAAAAAAAAAAATCAAAAGAGTAGACAATAAGAGCAATAAGAGTATGCTACTTTTATACAAATCAAAACTTTGTAGTGGTTCTAACTTTGTAACTCTGGGCAAGTCATCGAGCCTGTCAGTGCCTGGGGATTTGCTCATCTTGTGAATGGGGATGATGATCATATTTATTTCACAGAATTATTGTAAAGATCAATGTGGTTGCTATAGATAAATATCTGCCACATGGTAAGCACTGAGAAAAGTATTAGTCATTATCAATAATAACATCATTATTATAATTATTTCTAATGTTTTTGTTTGGATTCCCTTATGTGTATTGTTTAATGTGTGTGTACATAAAACAACTGGTGTGCACAAATGTGCTTTGTCAGTACTATGATTTAAACTGTTCTTCAATTTGCATTTTTTACTGCATGTGTCTTAATTTTCTACTATTTACGTTGAGTTCTTGTGAATGATTTGACTCTTATGGCCTTTTAAAAGTACATTTAACAATGCATTTTTTAAAAAGTGAAAGAATCATGCTAAATATTGATATAGAAATTTTGAGTTCTTCTAGGACTATACATGCTTACCTGCTGAAACAACTTTAAAATTGATTAAAATACATTGGAGAAGTGTTTTTAGACATTGGAAACCAGGGAGCAAAGCAAAGTGGTGTTTGAGAGAGGAAAACACATTAAGTGAACTCTATCTCAGTTCTTTGCCAGGTGGCATGCACTGCTATAGCTAAGAGGTGGAGACTGAGGAAATGTTGGTGAACTTCTTGATCTGAGGGAAGAGTGGTTCAGTGATTGATTAATGGAGCATCTGAGCTTTGTAAGGTATAGTCATAAAGAAGAGAGAGCTCCTCAGAAGCAGTCTCCAAAATTCTGTGAGAGATTCACCATGATTTTTTAAAAAATGACTGTTACTTTTTACAAAATATTTTGTTTATTCATTTTTAGAGAGAGGGGAAGGGTGAGAGGGAAACGTCAATGTGTGGTTGCCTCTTATACACCCCCAACTGGGGACCTGGCCTGCAACCCAGGCATGTGCCCTGACCGAGGATCAAACAGTGACACCTTGGTTCACAGGCTGGAACTCAATCCTCTGAGCCACACCAGGCAGGGCTCACCATGAGTTTTTAGATGAAGGCTAGGTTGCACATGTAAAGGAAAGGGCACAAGAGGCCTAGCAAAGTTCACCCATTGTTGAGTCAGAGATAAAAAAATGATATAAGAGTCAAGCATGGCCAGAGTGAAGGGACATTGTTTAGCACATTAGCATTTAGTTACTTCCCAAGAATGAGGAATGGCCATGCCAAAAAATAAATGCCACTTTCTAGGACTAAGTTCACTACCAGACTGAATTTGCTCTAAACAAGAAATAACAAACAAACAAACAAACAAACAAACACATTAGGACCAAAAGTTTCAGCCAGTAATTTAACCTGATGGAAAAAAAATCAATAGTCTTTACTGGGAAATGTTATAATCTAAATTCAACATACTGTCCAAGTTTCCAGACATGCAAAAAAACTAGTAAAATATCATCCAACCCTAGAAAAAAGGCACTCAGTCATTGGGACAATGAAGGTGTTAGTATTTTTAGCTGAGGACATTGAAACACTCTCTAAAATATATGTTCAACTATTTAAGGAGAATATGATTATGAAAAGTGAATAGATGGGAAACCTCAGCAGAGAAATTGTGACTATCAAAAAAGAGAAATAAAAATTGAATAGAGTTGTTTGGCCTGAGGGGAAATACACTAACTAGACTTATCAGCACTGAGGCTGCAGTAGATAGGACTAATAAACACAAAGGTGAAACAATAGCTAGTCTTCGGTTTGAAAAAAACATGGAGAAAAATTGTTGGAAAAAAAGAACTAAGTTCTTTTGTTAGACAATATCAAGCAGGCTAACATAAAGTGTTATCAGAATCATAGGCGGAGAGGTTAGAGAGAATAAAGGGGAAAATCTGAAAAGACAATAATTGAAATTTCTAAATACTGGTGAAAAATGTAAGAATTTCAGCAAATTCCTAAGCAGGACATAGGAAAAGACATGACTTCACATGATACATTCAAATAGCAAAGGAAACATTAAGAGAAACATTAAAAACAGCCTGCCGAACTATACGTATTATTTGTGACCAAGCATACAAATGATAATTAACTTTCTTTTTTTAAGTATATTTTATTGATTATGCTATTATGGTGGTCCCATTTTTTCCTCCCTTTTATCCTCCTCTTCTCTACACCCCCCTCCCTGTAGCATCATCCCCCCTTTAGTTCATGTCCATGGGTCATACATGTAAGTTCTTTGGTTTCTCCATTTGCTATACTATTTTTAACTTCCCCCTATTTTGTACCTACCAATTACGCTTATTCTCTGTACCTTTTCCCCCATTCTCTTCCTCCCCTGTCCCCACTGATAACCCTCCATATGATAATTTCTGTGATTCTGTTCCTGTTCTATTGTTGGCTTAATTTGTTTTTGTTTTTTAGGCTCAGTTGTTGATAAGCACAAATGGATAGGGGAAGGAATGAAATAACATTAAAGTGCAAAAACCCCAAAATATTCTTCAAAAATGAAAGCAAAACTGAGATATTTTCAAGTTAGAAAACCAGAGAGAAATTTTTGCCAGCATATCGGCTGTATAAGAAATCTAAATGAAGTTCTCCAGGAAAAATGACACCAGATGGAAGCTTATATTTAAAAAAAAAATGAAGAGCAATAGACATGCTAAATGTGTAGATACATATAAAAGATACTTTTTCATATACATTAGTTTTTTCAGAAAAGTGAATATGTAAAGTAAAAATGATGACATTACTCTGTGAGACTTAAAACTTGGTTATATATATAATAAATGCAATGGTAGTACCAAATGTGGAGGACATAAAACTGTTTTACTGGTGTAAGTTTCTCACATGTTACATGAAGCGACCACTAAGTCGATAGTGATAACTTGTGATTGCATTACGCAGCCCCTAGGGCATTAATGATAAGTAAGTTGTGATTTTTCCCCTCATAAAACCTTTGGTATGTGTGGAAATGTGATTGCTTCTTCCAGAGCACAGTGCTGCTGACATCTGGAGGACAAGGCTGCTGCCAACATGATCCAACACCCAGGACGGCCCCTCACAACGAAAGATTATTGAGGTTCACACTTCAGTAGCAGTGATATTGGGGAACTCTACCTTTCGGCAGCTATATAAACAGTTAAACAAAGATATATGGTTAAAAGGTCAACAGAGGAATTAAATTAGCATATAAAATATTAACCAACCCATAGAAGGCATGAAATGGAAATAAAGGGAAAAATAGGTGGCAAGTAGAAAACAAATAGCAAGATGGTAGACTTAAACCTTACTATGTAAATACATAGAACTTCAGTTCTCCAACATAAGTCATCCCAGAAAACTGTTCAAGAAGTGATTTGTTAAAAAATTTAACCTCCTTTGTTGCTTGAGAGGTTATGACTAATTGTACATGTATCAACATGGAAGGGTTGTTGGGTAGAGAACAGTGATGTGAAATTTTATTTAACATTTCTCTGTGAACAACATGATCAAGAACCAAATTGTCTGAGAACCAAGGAATTCAGAAACTGAGATTTGACTGTAATTATATTAAATGTAAGTGAATTAAACATTCTAGTTAATGGGTAGGGAATGTCAGTTGGGATTAAAAAATATATGCTATTTATAAGAGACAGTTTAAGCAAAAAGAAACAGAGAAATTAAATATAAAATGAATTCAAAATGATAAAAATGCAAATATCACACATAAGAAAGCTACAGCATCTCTACAGACATCGGACAAAAATCTTTAAATAGAGTATTAACAGAAAAAAATAGAGATATATTGTCACCATAAAGGGTCATTTTAACAATAAGATATACAATATGTGTTCACCTAATAGAGCTTCAAAATACATGAAGCAATAATTGACAGATTATAGGGAGAGATCAGATGAACTGTAATAAAATATGGAGTTCTTTAAAATTCTCATTACACATAGTAATTAATAGAACTAGATACAAATGTCACAAAATCCATAAAATATATGAACTCTATCAAACAACTTAATTGATGTTATAAAAATACTACATTCTAAATCAAGAAAATAAAGTTTCTTTTAAAGATTTTGTTCTTTGATTACAATGAAAATAAATTAGAATTTGTAATAATAAATCATTTCTAAACCCCTAAGAATTTGAATATTAAAATACAATTTTTCTAGAGTCCATTAGTCAAAAATTAAATTATAAAATATATAAAACTGAATGACTTTTTGGAATATACTAAAACAATGTTTAAAGGAAAATTTATAAGGTCTTACTGAAAATATTTAAAGTTAATGATCTACATTATCACTTAAAATTCAGGAAAAGCAAAAGAGGTTAAACTAAAAGGAAGTAGAGAGGAAATAATTAAAATCAGAGAAGAGTAAATGAGAGAAAAAATATTGCAAGACACCATTGAAAAAAGTAATACCTATCTTCTATAAACTGGTAAAACTCTACCACTTCAAAACAGACAGAGAATGTATACAAAGACAGGTATACAGAATTATAAATACCTACAAATTGATAATAAATTCAAACAACACAATATAAAAACCCATTAATGTCCTGGCTGGTGTAGTTTAGTGGATAGAGCATGGACTGCCAACCAATGGATCACTGGTTCAATTCCCAGTCAGGGCACATGCCTGGGTTGCAAGCTGGGTCCTCGTGGGAGCCACCCGAGAGGCAACCACACATTGATGTTTCTGTCCCTCTCTATCTCCCTCCCTTCCCCTCTCTCTAAAAATAAATGAATAAAATCTTTAAAACAAAGTTCTATTCTAAAAAAAAAAACAAACAAACCTGATTTAAATATTTCAACATCCCTATCCAGGTGTCTCACTTAGAACCTCATCTTGTATACCAAAAGGTTATAAATTCACTTCCCAGTCAGGGTGCATAGGATAGGCAACCAGTAGATGTTTCTCTCTCACATTGATGCTTCTTCCTCTCTCTTTCCCTTCTTCTCCATCTAAAATCAATAAGCATATCCTTGGGTAAAGATAAAAAAATATTTTTGAACAAAAACTTCACAAAAGAAGATAGATGGCCAATAAGCAAGTGAGAACGCCATCAATATTATTTCTGATCAGAAATATATAAATTAAAACTACAGCATGGCAGGTCCACTGGATTATCTAAAATTAAAACAACAACAAGAATAGACACAGGCAAGGTTGTAAAGTAGGTGGATCTTTCCTACATTGCTGAGGAAATATAATATTAGACTACTACATAGAAAATGTGACAAAATGAGAAAGTAAAAACTACAGTCAATAGGGATTAATACAAGTTCTTGTCATTACAAAGAGTATTATAAAAATAACTTTAGCCTGAAAGGGTTGATAAATGAAGATTGGAATAAAATAAGCCTGACGTTATTTATTGAATAAGAAATTTGAGGCTGATTGTAAATATAAATAAAAACACAAAGAACAAGATTTACCAAATCTATGTGACGCTACTAGGAAATATTTCTTTAAAAACCATTAGCAGCAAATAGCTACTGTGAGGGACATTGTTTTGTGGAGATGTGTGTGAATTCTGCTTTGTATTTATGGATTGTTATGCTAATAAAATAAGAAGAGTAGGTAGACCAACTCATGTACAAGTTCCAACACTTTGAAACTTCAAGATATTCTTTAAATGTGGAATATTAAAAAAAATGAATAAATAGAAAAACAAACTCATCGATACAGAGAACAAATTGATGGTTGCCAGATGGGAAAGACATTGGAGGGTTGGGTGAAAATGTTACAGAGATTTAAGAAGTACAAATTGTCAGGCATAAAAACAGGAGCATGTAAAGTACAGCAAAGGTGATGAAATCGTAATAACTAAGCATGTTGTCAGGTGGGTACTAGACCTACCGGGTGGTCACTTCTTAAATGATATAAATATTTCATCACTATTTGTACACCTGAAACTAATATAATAATGTATCTCAACTATAATTGAAAAATTAAAAATAAATGCAGATCTTTTTTGAATTCTATAAAATAATTATAGAAGTAGAGAGAAATGGAAAATAGGGAGGAACAGAAAAATAGTTTTATATTTTTATGCAGTTATAAATGCTCAAAATACTATCACACACATATAAGATTAATATTGGAAACCTAATCCTGATATAGCGATATTCAAACTCCTTGATTTTATACTTCTGAAAAGAATACTGGAAAAAAAACCTATGTATGCACTTCTACATTTTAACATCAATAATTATTATTGTAACTTTATATACTGTAAAGAATTGTGGCGTTTTGGTTATTGAACACTCCAAACTCGGGTGTAATGCTGTTAGACCCTTTGCAGCAGCCTGGCTGTGGTCATTTAATCAAACTTGTTCATGCAACTCTGCATTTAGTGAAATTTAAATGTTTGAACTTCACTTATGTTGGCAGGGGGGATTTTGCTGTTTGTCAACAGAACCTTCAGGTTTAGTACTTTCAAATTTGTGGAATATCCTTTATATAACCTAAATGGCCAAAGTAATTCTTATTTAAAATCAGACTTGTTCATGTAAATATCTGCCTTCGTTTTAGTTTGCATTTAAATATAATCAGTTTTTATTCCCGTGACAGAACTCTCACTGCTGAATTCTAATATGCTAGATCAAAGATACAGAAACTCCCACATTTAATTTGTTAGCTGGGTGAAAAAGGGTGCTTCCCTTTCCATGTGTTTATTTTGCCCTTGCGGCATGCTCGCAAAAGCAAGGTGGCGTTTAGAATGCTCTTTTGGTGCTTGCCTGTGTTTTCACCCTGTGGTAATTTACCTTATTGGCAAAGGGTGGGATGTACCCCTTTCTTCTGTGTAGTGGTGAAAGGGAAATTTTGAGACTGGAGGTGAAAAAATGAGTTGGTAAATCTGGTAGATTGAAGTTGAGGGTCTGGAAAATGATTTTTTTAGATGCAATATATGTCTTTACCATGACCTGCTAGAAAATCTTTTTGTACTCTTGAGTATTTAGGTACCTAAATATGAAGGGGAAATAATAACAGATTTGTATAAATAATAGGTCAAAAATATCTTAGTGACATTTTTCATATTTGTTATCTACTGATAAGTTTTTACATGTCATTTTGAAGAAATTTATATAAAAGAATAATTTAAAATAAGAACAAACAACATTACAGTTAGGGATTTCCTCTTTTCTATCCTGTTAACCAGTCTTTTTGTCTCCTTGTCTTTTGTATAAGACTGTGCATGCACATGCACACATGAATACCCAACTTTGCCTGCAACAAAAATTCTTATTCGTGTTTTACACTCAGTTATTAAATAGATTAATGATGTTATTTATCTATTAGACACTTTGCTAGGCTCTATGGATTTAAATATTTATAGTACACAATCCCTAATCCAAACAGCACACAGCCCAGAGTGAAAGAAGCGCTGAGAGCCATTACCTTGCCACTCCCTGAGAGTCTGGGCGCATGACAGTGCTTGGTGCTGGCCCAACAGAGCACCAACCCAGGCGGGAGCTGCTGGGCAGCACGACGCATGGCGTACTCACAACTGCCTCTGTGATGTCCCCAGGGATGTTTTCTGCTACTAACTCAGTGTGGATGAAATGCTGTTGTGCCAGGAAAGGTGCAGTTATAATACATTTTTGCTTGTTTTTTATTTTATTTGTTTTTTTTTAACATTCGCTAAAATAAAATAAAATAAAATAAAATAAAATAACAATGCCTCACGTGGACTAACCCTATGTGAAAAGCTCTCCCTTAGTGCACTTGTGTACAGACCCCCTTCAACTGAGGTATTTCTGAGGGCCTCCTTACATTATGAAAATAAAAAATAAATAGCTAAATTGTTTTAACTATGGAAGTTAAAGAAAATATTTTAATACATAGAGAACTGTAATTCTAGTTATACCCAAGAGAAGTGAATCAAGTAAGCCTCTGTAGCCTCTTTGGGCTTTGCTTATTTTTTAAATAATGGAATTTTTAAAAGCACGTTTGGCTTATTCAGTTTCTTAAAATAAGTTCCTATCATCAAAATTTATTGTCTTAACTTTATGTTGAATATACTACATGGCCATTAAATAAAGCTGTATTAAACAGAAAAGATATAGTTAGAACATAAAACTGCCACTTAGAAATTAAAAAAAAACAACTAAGTAATGTTTGTATTTTATAGATTTTCCAATGCTTTAGTACAAATTAAAGATTCCTTCATGCCATGCTAAAAGTATGGGAATGAAGTTCATTTTGTTGCCACACAATAATTTTTATTTACCAAGAGTAGGTTTCAGATAACTGCATTGATTTTCCCACACTTGAGTACATTTAGTTGGAAAGAACAGTATTGCATAGAAGACATTTTAAAATAACAATAAGCGGCGAAGGGCAGCTGCTAGAGCTTTCATGGGATTTTCTGTTCAGATAAAGTTTAGCATTTCTGTAGAATGAGATCAATATTGACTTATTTTAGATATTTTGGAAGACTTCATAACAGTAATATTTTCTAATCATGGAGTCCACTAAGGGATTCTTAAAATGGTGGCAAAGGAATTCATCTAGATTGCTCAATTCATGCTAAAATTGAATTGAAAATACTGGTTTAAAATACTGGTAATACTTAAAATATAAGTATTATATAATACTTATATAATAAAATATATAAATACTTATATAATTAAACATAATAAAATGCTTAAAAAGCATTCAAAATACTGGCTTATCTTCTCCATATGTATAATCATGACCCAAAACATGGGTATCTAAACATGCCCACGAGGAAGATATTTCTGTCTTCATAACTTTATAGTAGGGTCACTGAGGCTAAAAGAAGAGATATCCATTTTTGAGCTGTTAATAGTGCCTTATCCAGAATCTAATTCTGGGTAAGACCGGTGCCAGATCCTATGCTCTTACCAGTGATCAGACTCTACAAGGTCTTCCAACCCTTGTGTTTCAGCAGCAGAATGGTTTCTAACATCCAGGGATTCGTTAAAACAAAAAGTCATAAAGCAAAGTTTTTCTTCTGCATTTCAGAAATACTAGACCTGTAGGATTCATAAAATATAATTGTCAAAATCACTTAATAAATTTGAAATTTTGATTCTGAGATATGTCGTAGAAACTAAAGTATGATATTTTATTGGTTTACTCCAAACTATGTGTTTATGAATGCTCTCATTTAATATTCAGGCCCATAAATTTGGCTATTTGAAAGCATATCTAAGAACAGGAAATGTACTGGCCATTGATTTACAGGGCAAATACAGTCATTCATTACACTTTGGATGACAAAAATTAATTTTTGAGCATGACATTCAGTTTGTTCTATTACTTATTAAATGTACATCTTTGTTTATCATATCAGTAAGTCCCTTGGGCTTGAGCCTATATTCGGTCATTTTGTTATACAATTTTTAAGCTCCCAGTGGTACAACAGAAGCAACTAATAGAATGTGTTCCCTGAATATCTCCTGAAATCCAGTTGCTTCAGTGCACAATATTCAGATTAAAATTGTGCAGTAAAATATTGCATTGGTAGATACTCTCTATGAAGCATATCAAAGATTTTTCTTTTCTGTTTTTTACTAGAAAAAGGCTAACAAAATAGCATTATTAGTGGATTCTGTTACTTCTGACTGGTTTACTAGTTATTTTTAAAGGGTTGGTGGTGCAAAGACTTTAATGTTTTGCCTCAGTATTTCCTTCATGGACAGATCCCTGGATATTCTCACATCATGTGGATTTGACTTTGCAGAGATGGGAGTTTAATTCCAGTAGATCTCTAGTGCGACATCCTGGATAAAATATGACATTATGTAACTAGCTGTATAACTATCCAGGAAAAGTCCATCAGAACATGTTTAGTCTGTGAAAGAACTGTTAGTTCTGCCACATAATATCACCTTTACTTAGAAATTCTGCTAGCCTTTACTAACCTGTATATTTTCATCTCTTACAAGAAGAGCTTATATTTTCCTTGCAAATATATTGTTAGTAATGGAAAGTTATCTGTGTTTAACAAATCACTTGCTTTTGTAGGCTAAGGCATTGTTCAAACACCTATGTAAAAAATCGACTCAACAGCTCAAATGTCGGGGAACACTCGTGGTTCCCAGCACTCACTGTTCATCAGAATCATACGTGAGTGCCTGGGCCTCACCACATCTGCAATTTCCTTTCATTATTCTAGATTTGAGCCTCAGCAGAGACACATTTTAAAGCTCTCCAAGTGATCCAAATGTGATCCAAATGTGCAGACGAGTGGAGAACTACTCGTTCAGATGAAAATCAAAGAGATGAATCAAGAATCCCAGCAGAAGATGGGAAGTAGTTTTTAAGAGAAGTGGTCCCTTGATGAAATGAGGTTATTTACTGCCCAATTTCATGTACATGGCAATTTCCCTTTTTCATAGTCACCTAAAATTCCCATTTGTTTTCATTAATAGTATCAATTTGGAGACATCTGTTCATTGTCTAACAAGGTGTTTAGCATAAATTCATGTGACAAGGTGATCACAGAGCCAGGTCACACTGAAGACAGGAAAGCATTTTTGCGGATGGCAGTGTTCCTGTCCCCACCCACAACACCCAGAGGCCATGCTGGTAAACTAACAAAACTCTGATACTTTTCACTGATATTTACGAATATGTGAAACAAACTGAGTAAATATCCCCATATTTTGCCTCTTGTGATGAAGTTAAGATAAAAAGAGTTATGGGGAGAGGCAGAAAAAGAAGTGGGCATCATTTTATTCTCTGGTCAAATAAGTGTTTCAGTGTTGTAAAATCCGAAATCCAAAATGTCTTTTCACACTAATGGCACTCCCTCCACTAGTGGAAGCATAATGCAGGACTTCTGACACACTCTGAGATGTTGAAGGGGTGACAAGGCACCCCAAGCCTGCCTTGACCGCCCCCCTTCACTCCTTCCTTGGCATTGTCCTGAGAAAAGGGAGGGGAACAGAGGCCAGAGAAAGTGACAGTCCCTCAAACTTTCTCCAGGTGAGGGCACTAATCTGTAATCCTGGAGTAAGGTAAAGAGTTTACTCACTATGCAAGAGCAAGGAAAAATACTATAAGCAAAATTTTCAAAAATGGAAATATTTTTAATTATGAAAGAAAAGTCTACATGTTGCAAAATACATTAAAAATTATCCCATTATGGGAAAACAATAATGCTGGAAACAAATTAAATTCTTCAGAAATGATTTGTGCTATAAAAGAACAATGTGAATTTGAATTCAATAAAGACAATAATCCAACTATAGGTTGATGAAACAGAAAGAGAAGGAAAGGCAAATTACAGGCTTACGAAAGAAATTAGGGTCAAAACATAACATAAAATGCTGAAAAAAAGGACAAAAATCCACAGACATCTGAAATTAAATAGCTAACTGCAGTGAGAATGCATGAGAAAGACAAAGTGATCAGTGAGAAGCAAAATCATGTGAAAGGTACCAAATGTGTTCTAACTGAAGCATTACTGATTTCTTAAGAAAAGAGAATATAACAAATTAATTAAAATTTTTTCAGAAATATAATATCTACAAAATTCTCTGAAATAAAAGACTATTCTGCATTATGAAAAAGCATATCTAGATTCAGAAAAATTCCATATACAATATGTGACCTAATGATCAATCCTAATTAATTTATTAAAATTTATTCATGAAGATAAACTATTTTGGGCATTCATGTACAGAAAGGAAATCTCCCAAGAGAAAAAGTCTAAACAGACCGACGATGAGACATCTTCCTAGCAACACTGAATGCCCAATACGTTCAAGTAATAGCTACTAAATCGAGAACAGTGACACAGTTAACATGGCACATTATAGTTTACTTATAAAGGAAACCTTCTCAAAATTGAAAGAATTTAAAGTAGCCAGGCTTCCTTTGCAACAAGAGGAAATTACCTGGTTAGAAAAAATTCCAAAAATATGAGGAAGCATTCTGAAATTAAAAGAGTAACAACAACAAAGACAGAAAAGAAACGCTGCTTTAAAAAGGTTTACACAGACCACTGAATCTTCTAGAATGTTGAGAGAAGTCTAATTAATCCAATGAATCACACAGCACAACAGGATGTAAACATAAACTGGGATTCTACACAACTGTAATATAACTAACAAAAAGTAAAAGGCTATATTGTTCACCCTTTCACAGGAGAAAATCAACACTGCTGTCTATAATTGAAGTTTGTAATTAAAAATAATTACCACAACTCCTTAATGCACAATCTATTTTCTCAATTTCATAGTGATCTTCTAAGCAATACAACTTTGGTAAAAAAAAATCATATATTTATTTACATATTGGAAATACCTTTAGGTTCTTTCTCTTCATCTACTTTAAGTAAATATATATTGAATACTTTTTATTTAAAATAATAAAAATTGCATCCTTTCACTTTTCCTGTAGATGTGCAGAAAAAGATGTTTAGAACTATGTTACTGTAGTTTGGTATAACCCTTACTTGTTCATGTCTTTTATAATGATTTGAAGATTTATTATTTTTATTTATTTATACAAAAATATATTTAAAACATTAGCCTCACTGTAGCTTTTAATTATAGTTTCTGCACAACTTGATTATTTATATATCTGTGCATTACCCTGATAGTATAATAAAAATGAGTATGTTTAAAATGATTATTTAACAATTTTACAATAAAATGATTAATAGCAGTCATCATGAATAATATAAAATGCATGAGTATTATTACCTAGGCCTATGCCAATTACTTTGCATGTAATACCTTATGTTAGATAGTGTGACACTTGATATGTATTTTTGGAGGAGTGTCTTCCTGATGATCCATGAAATCCCAACAAATAGGCAGATTCCCATTTATTGATGTTTTTTACAGTTTATAGATATGATAAACACTACATACCTTTGTAAACCAGGTGTAATTATTGCATCTTTGCACAGCACATGCTCATGCTATTGACATAAGAATTGCACACAAGCGCATGAAACACTTTCATTTCAGCTGAGGAAGTCTAAGTGCATCAGTAGGACCAGCAGCGGCCTCCTGACCATCCACAGTGTCTGTTATGACACAGTTGCTGTGCTGCTTTCTTTTATTCCATCTTTTTTTTTTTTCCTGTGTGCTTTTAATGCTTCCTTCCGATCCCAAGCCTGGGCTGCCAACTTCTTATAAATTCCTTGAGCCCCCAAAACTGTTCCCAGAATTTCCCTTTGCTTTAATTAACTAAAGTTGTTTTTATTTCTTTGCAAGCCAGTACACTGAATAAGTCATACTGGTAGTCTCACCCTCTTTTTCCCTCTCAGTGTTAGGAGAGCCATCTCACTAAGTTCATAATTGTTTTCCCAAAGGTTTAACTTCTCTTTTTTCTCCATCTTGGGGTATTAACTTCTCATTTCATTTGTGGGGTAAATGGTTCATTACAAGACCTGGGATGATGAGTTCTCCCTCAACTTATCCTTTCTCCACTAACTCCTCTCTCCCACACCATCAAGAAGATGGTACAGCTTATCTACCAAAGGTATGTTTACAGCATCCTTCAATTTGTAGTCAGTGAAACTGAAACATATACAAATTATTTACAGGAAGAAAGGGGGTGAAATGTAGGATGGAAATCAGGTGCTGAATTCCAAATGAGAGGTAGGGTCCAAGAACAGATTCTTGCATAGAATAGATAGAATCCACAACCTTCAGGCAAACCCTTGTAAATACTATTTTCTCAATAAGAGTTATAATAGGAACTAACACTGTTACTGTCCCGTTGATCAAAACAGAGGCATTAGACACTTGCTACATAAATAAGGTAAGCCAATTTCTTTGCAGAAATATATTAAGTACCTTAAATAACCTCACAATAATATATATTTGGGATCTGCCAAAATGGATATGGGCAAGTGAAGTTCTCAAATTACATGATGTAGAGCAGTGGTCCAGTCCCCAACTCTTTGGTACCAGGGATTGGTTTAGTGGAAGATGGTGAGGGGGAGCAATGGGTGGCCAGCACTTAGCTTGCAGCAGGTTCCTAAGAGGCCTTGAACTAGTACTGGTCCTCAGCTCGGGGCTGGAGACCCTGATACAGAGCGTGCACTGCAGCAGTGAACCGCAGTCTCAGTGCAGCCTTTGTGATCCACTGTGTGTCACACCCCTCTTGCCTTTTTCCCTGTTTGTGCAAACTGGTTTCTTCCAGCTTATAAAGCAAACACAGGAGATTTTCTTTGCCTTGACTGTGCCCTTGGTCTGTAATATCAGTCCCTTTTATCTTCTCTTGATGGGCTTCCTTTTGTCATTTTTCATGCTAACCTTAACTTCCTTAGAGAGATCTTATTTTGACCTCCTAGTCTAGAAAATTGCTCAGTCACTATTACATGAATTTCATTTCTCTGCAGAGCACTTTTCACCACAGAAAATTGTCTTATTTATTTAATTTATATGTTTACTTCTCAACTGGCTTTCCCCACTTCAATGTAAGATCTTGGAAAGCATGGGCTTTTGATTGCCAGATCCCTGGAACCTGAAAGTTTCAATAAGTAGCTTTTGCACGAGTTAATAAAATTAACTTTCAACTAGGTAACACAAATCTACTCTTTGGGACAAATTGGTTAGAGAGTATACAGGAGGATGAAGAATGTATCGACTTGTTACATAAAATCAATGAGACATAATGTATTGGACTTTAGACTTTCTTTTGCGTAATATTTAGCGGGCTATTCATATTTTACATGAAGGCCAGCTGACCCTAATTTGTTAGTAATAAAGCCATATCATCATATAGAGTCAAATATCTTCATAGTTCCTGAAGAGGGATGTGGGAGTAAATCAAGGGTACAAAGCATTCGTTATTTCCTATAAAATATTGTCACGATCCTGTCAGATGTTCATTTCACAAAATTGGTTGTGTGAAACAAATCCAGGGTAAGCACCCACAACCAGGAACACAGTGTGTTTCTTTAACATGGCACATATTGGGTTTTTGGCCACCATGCTAATGTCTAAGAAAGATCCAATAGAAGCCATAAGTCTTCTTTGTGCTTTCAGGATAACCTAAGGTTACTAAGAAGCAGACCATCTCAGAGATGGAATAGCCATGCCTAAGGCCACCTGCTTCTATTGCAGAACAATGGCCTGAGAAGCCCAGGATTGCAATTTTCCAGTGCAAAAAAGCTTAGTGCACTAATTGGTTACAATGGAGGAGCCAAGTGTTGCCTTTTTAAAAAGTATGATGAACTACTGTGTTGGACAAAATAGATATACACAAAACAGTTTTTTTTTAATGATAAAGAGAGCCCACCATTTAGTGGCATTCATGAATATTTCTAGAGGCAAGAAATTTATTTCAAGTGGTATATTTAGATTAAAATTTTAAAATGAGTTATACAATATGATAGCATTTATCTATGCATGTTTTAAACTGTGCAATTTCATGGTACATAAACTTAGCAGAAGGGACAGTGCATACTAAGATACTGATGTAGTTTTCCTAGGCTAGAAGAATTTATGCAGAAGTTGGAAATAAGGTTAAAAGATAGATGGCACATGTTTCCATACCTTACAGTAACATGGACTCACAGGAAGTTTAGGAAATGTACTTTCCAATTCATTGTGTGCTACTGATCTAAATTCTCAGGTTGTCCTATTGAATGTTAGCTCATTGGTTTTTATCCAGTGGAAATCCAAATTATTTTCATTTGATGGAACAAATGACTAAAAGATTATAGTTTATTACCCTTTTAGTCATTAAGCAAATTTAGGACTAAACTAACAATCTTAACCTAACGTTGTTTAAATTGCCTATTGCTTATACATAACTAGTTTCTCATATATTATTGTTTCCCCCTTAATTAGTTGAGCAATTAGTTGCTATATTCACTTTTTGTTTGCAAGATTTTCAAAATTTTGCCTTTAAAAAATTAGATTTTAACAACCCCAAATTCATATATCAAATCAGTATAACCTCCTTATGTTGTATCTCTTTAAACAGTATCTCTTATCCAAATCTGGTGTTTTATCCATGTCACCTGTGCCTTAAAGCTTCTTTGTCTATAGGATAAAACCCACACTGGTTATGCAAAAATTCCAGTCCATAAATTTAATCTCTGACTACCTTTCCAGCATTTTGTCTTGCTGTATCCACCCTTATATTCTATGCCCCAATACTTCTTATGTGATAGTTCCTATGAACAAGCGCAGTTATGTCAGGGAGACTTATGCTTTTACTATTGTATGAGGGGGGAACCCCCCAAAATGGAACTATCTTCTGAACAGGATATATATTTGAAGGGGGCTAAAAAAACCCAGAAGTGTCTTCTGGAGGGCTGGCCCTTTGTGGTACAAACTTCCCTCACTAAATGACTGTTCGAGGAACCCATCTGTATCAGTGTACTAGCTGGCATTTTTTTTGTGAAAGGCTGTATTCAATTTCAGTGAATGTTTTTTGAAGACACTTTACACTTTTCCATTTCATGATGTGTGATTTAGGAGCGTACCTGCCCACACCATGCTGAGGTTCAGCAGTTTTTGACCAAAAATGACATGACCTCCATGCCCCCGCCTCTTTATTTACCTAATCATACCTCAAGTAACTTTTTGTTTGTTTGTTCATTTTCCCTAATGAGAAAAATCCTCAAAGGGAAACATTTTACCAATGTGCAGGAGGTGAAACAAAAAACGGCAGACACACTAAAATGTTTTAAAATCAATGAGTTCAAAAACTGTTTTGGAACAGTGGGAAAAAATGTCTCGATAGGTGTATTGCATCAAATGGAGAGTGCTTTGAAGGTGACTGAGGTTTAAACATGTAAGAATAAATACATATATTTTTATAAATACATTTTGGTTTTGGGGGGTCCCCCTTGTAATATTTTTGGCTGGCAATGCCTTTTTGTAAACTCTAACCTACCCCTTGTCATCATTTCCAGAATATCAGATACCATTTTTTAATTATAAAATTTTTCTAGAGTAATCACCTCAAAACACACCAGGTGAAACTGGTTTTCTTTGTAGTTCCTAAATTCTAATGTAATAGCTTTTAATGAACTTGCAATTCTGGATTACACTTGTCAATTTAAATGTTTTTCTCCATTGACCAGACTTTCTACATTTACAATAATTATTTATTTAATTTTAGAGAAGGGGAAGGAAGAGAGAAAGAGAGGGAGAGAAACATCAGTTTGCAGTTGCTTCTCACATGCCCTGCACTGGGGACCTGGCCCACAATCCAGGCACATGCCCTGCCTGGGACTCGAACCAGGAACCGTTTAGTTCGAAGCCTATACTCAATCTACTGAGCTATACCAGCCAGGACTCAGACTTTCTGCTTCTTAAGGGAGGGCATATATCTTATATGGCTTTGTAGGCCTGGCAATTCTGCTGCGTACTTTGCCTGATACCCAGCAGCTTCCTGACACATGATTATTGTAAACTAAAGTAATAATAGAGGGTATGAACCAGGGAGCTGTTCATGCGGTGAATAAGGTTGAAACTGGAATGGGTTTTAGAGATCAGTTAGTTTAGGGATTCTAAGCAAATTGCGCTCTGGGTGAGTAACCCATCTAAATTCTGAAATTTAGATGTTAAGGAAAGAAGGTGGAAACATCTCAAATCTTCATTTTGTATGAAGAAATTGAGGTCCAGAAATAAAATGAATGTCCATGGTCATAAAATCATTTTGTGACAGACTTGGGAATAGCACTTTTGCCTTAAATATCAAACAAGTATTCTTATAACCAGAATTCAGGACACAAAGAATTTTTAGAATGTCCTTTTTTATTGTAACGCTGAATTAGCCTTTCCTCTAGGGAACCCCATCACCGACAAGCCTGAGCCTGACTAGAAGTTGACTCCTGAACCCCATGGCTCCGTCACCATCCCCAAGGGCATTCTGACCTTTTAATTCCAGCTTATTAATTTTCTGGGGTGATCATATGCCCCTCAGAGCCTCAGCTGAAGTCGTTTCAGTGTTCTTCTGAGACAAAGTAACATTACAGTGCTCATCTTTTACTAATAACTTGACCTTTCAATTCAGTGATGCTCGTACTGGTATCACATGAAATTTCTTAAAGAAAGGGGAAAAAAAGGAAAAGAGAAAATATCAAGGGGTTTAAGGTTTTTTCTTACTTAGGAATCCTGGTCAATTTACTACCATGACTTACAGTTAGGAAGACTAATAAACTCCATACTTTTTTTTTTTTTTTGTATACAGAACTACAAAGTACTTTCTATTTATTTTAGAAAAAATAATGACCAAATTAGAAAAAAAAACTTTAAAAATGCTTGCTAAAAGTGAACAGACATTTAAAATAATGGTGTAAAGAAGAGATGGTTGGAGTAGTTTTAGTGGAATAGAAAAGCTTTTTTATATACACAAATACAATTCTGGTGTTTATGGAACTTAAATCAATTCATAATGACATTATTTTAAAATGATGAAATAGTTTTGATGATGATATCTGACCCTAACATATAAATTATTTGTCTAAGCTATGGAAAGAGAGTTCCTTGGGAAAAGAACATAAAATTGGCTAGTAATATGTGGTTTTGATTTCTTTGAAGACACAGAATGGAAGGCACTGTTTAAATCAAATTGAGACTTACATTTTCTAACATTCTGCCTTTCTTGAACCAAAGTACAAAATATTGGTGATTCACCTTTCTTCTTTCCCCTCTTCCTTCTTTAGCCCAAACTTTTTGCTACACTTTTTATTCTTCATTTACACAGCAATCATGTTTGTTGCTGCTGCCAATACATTTTCAAAAATAAATGACGGGAGAGGTGGATCAAAAATCAGCCATATTGTACCTAAAAAAATAATGACGTTTTATATGGTTGCAGATATATTCATCTGTAAACTATTTGTTATTTTGTTGGAAACATAATAACTAAAATCGAGTTACATACCACTGAGAATACAGGATTCATATACTGTGATGTAACTGGATTTACAGACAAGATTACTTTTAAAGTTGTATTGACTTTATTGATTTTCATAAGGGCATATGCACTCTGTTCTATGTAATGGAGTTTTTATTGCAGTTTACAGGTAAACAGTTGAAATGCCTGATGGCAGGATTTTTTTTTTTTTTTACTGTAGTGATAGAAGCTAAAGGTGGAATGTGCCACTGTTAACCTTGAAACTACTGTGCTTCAACCATCTATTATTAAAATATGTCAGTATATTTATAATATTTACTAACACATGCAGGGCAATTTCTATATTTTGAGGTTTATGGTGACAAAGCTATACTTCAGGATTTATTTAGAGAGACTTTTTTTTCAGCAAAATAGATGTACTTCTTATGTGTTTTAACAATAAACATGCTACTTATTTTTTTTCCCCTGAAGTACAGCCAATGTATAGTTCTCTGCTGGACTAACACACACACATTCATAAATGCACATGCATGCGCTATGAAGGCAAGGTCCTGGTGGGTGTTTCATCATTTCACCAAGTTTGCCTCCACAGCCCCTTATAAAAGAATAACCACCTTACTAGGAAGCTTCCACAACTTCTAGAGGGAATTTAGTTGTTAAAACTGTATTTGAGTCTTCCTACTTACCTACTCAGGCTCCTATGTGCTTAAATATCTCAGTTTTGAAAGAACTTCAAGTGAGACAGCATGGTGGGTTTTAGGAAGTAGTAGAGATGGCAAATCTCCCTGAAAACTTCATGTGGAAAACCCCCATTTTTTATATTGATATTTTTAATGAAGACATAATATATTTATGGAGCCTGAGCTAGTAAGCCCTATATTGACTTCAGGAGGGAGCCTGCTCTCAGCCTTTCTACCATAATTGCTCCTGCTCAAAGCTGTGACTTGCCTGTCTGGAAGCAGATCAGCACAAAAAAGACTGATCTGGCCGTCTGTGAATCAGACAGACAGACATGGAATCCAGCTTTACAACTGTGTGACCGTGGAAAGGTTATTTCACCTTCTAGCTGCATGACTTTTGGTGAGTTATATCATCTCTCTGCCTTGTTTTCCTCATCTGTAAAATGGAGAAAATAGTATATTTCTCATAAAGCTGCTGTAAGGTTTAAATTAGTTCATGTATGTAAAACACTTAAAATGTGTATAGTAATAGTGTTTACTGTTGTTATTACTGTGGTAGGTAGAACAATGGTCCTTCAAATATGTTCATATTCTAATTTGTGGATCATGGGACTATGTTACCTGACATGACTAAAGGGACTTGGCAGATGTGGTTAAGGCTGCAAACTTGGACATGGGCCGTTAGCCAGAAATATCTGGTGGGCTCCATCTAACTACCAGAGCTCTTAAGAAGCAACAGATAAAGGCAGAAGAGCGGTCAGAGAGATGAGATAGGAGAGATTCAAAGCACAGGAACTTGACCCACAGTTGCTTGCATTGAAAGTGGAAGAAAGGAGACACAAGCCCAGAAATGGAGGTGGTCTCTCAAGATCTGGGACTGGATCTCAGTGGACAGCTGGCAACAAAACAAAGATCTCAGCACTATAACTGTCAGGAACTAAATGGCCAACAATCTGAACAAGCAAGGAGCAGATCCTCCTTAAAATCCCCAGAAAGTAGCACTGCCCAACACACCTTGATTTTAGCCTGGTGACATCTGTCAGACTTCCCCCCAGAGAACTGCAAGATAATAAATATGTGGTTTTAAAATTCTAACACTGTGGTAATTTGTTATGGTAGCAAAAACCAAACCAAACCAAAACAAAACAAAACAAAAAAAACAAGCATGCATACAATTATCTTTATCTTTGTTATACTTTTGATCATCAGTAATTCGAATACACAATTGCTGCTGGAAAAAGGCTCCTTGAGTGCCACACAGAGACCCCCGATACCCGTGCTGTCAGCACCCGTGTTCTCCAGTAAGGCACCGATCTCTGCAAGAACAGGCGGGGATTTATCATTAGTTACCGCTATAATTGGTGATTAGTGATAATCAGTTTTTATGTTGGTTTCTCACACAGGATGAAGCGCAATGAGAGCGGCAATATCCTCTCTTCTTTTAACATCATTCCCACCAGCGTTGTAGTCTCATAATCTTCTAAACATGTGGAAACATTAAAAACAACATACTATTTTTGTATGAGTCAGATAAAAAAGACACAATGAAAATATCTCTGAAATAAAGTGGCGCTGTTGTTTACATGCAGAAATGCAGTGCCAGCTTAGAGTAAACATTAACCTGTATTATTGAATCACTTTAGAGAGAATGATGGAAGTTGGTTTCCATGGAGCTCACACACATCAATTATTAAGATTGATATTAAAATTAATTCATACTAATTTTTTCAGGAAGTCTTTCTGAACTGGCTGATTTGAGCATCCATTAAAATTCTTTTTACAATTGTTTCATGAAAATTTATTCATATTAAAATTTTTTCATGGAGTCTTTCTGAACTAACTATTTTGAGCATCCATTAAAACTCCTTTTACAATTTTTACATGAAAGTCGAAATGTTGGAAAATCAGAAAAATCCCTTAAATTTAAAAACACAATATTAAACTATGGAAGTAGGTAATAACTGCATATTAATTATTAAATACATTATGTCATTATCAGAGAATATTGAAGGTGGAGTAATGCTCAAAAGGTATACTAATTGCTAGAAGTCAATTTCGACATTATGTGTGCTTACTGGATATATTTTGTGTGTGTGTGAAGGACAATTGCACCAAAACTAATGAGTTGCAGGGCTGGCTTATACAAACTTATTTCTTATGTAAAGAATGACACTGAGCACTGAAAAAATATACTTTATATAAAAGATCTCATGCAACATTACAATAATTTTCTGTGCATGGTTCTAGCTTTCCTCTTCCTGAACACCTAACTAAGTTATGTATAATATTTGAATCCATCAATTACTCATATTCTTATTCTATATTTTCAATCATAAAAAGATCAGGATTGTTGAATAAATTTTTAAAACATGGGGATGATCTACATTTAACGTTTTGGCCCAGCTTAATTTCTAGGTCTAAAACTATCAAGCAAACGTTATATTGATACGTTAAACTATTTTAAAGGATTAATAAAACTATGATATTATAGAAGTTTACCACAGAGAGTAATTAAAAACAGACCCTAAAAATAATATACGCTTTTTTGGGGGTTTGATTAAGAAATCCCCACAACCTATATGCATGCAGAAAATATATAGATTCCTTCTCAGCTGAGAACACATACCTGCTTTACTTCCCACAAAAGCCCTTCAAAAATGAGCCACAATATCCAGTTACAACCCACATTTCAACCCTCTGATGGACATCCCAAATTGGTAGTTATGTGTTATTTATTCACCTACAAGTCTTTTCAACAAGTTTTTGCCTTTTGGGGTTTTTTCATTTTTGTTGCTTGGCTACCAACACTTTGTCTGTATTTTGTAGAAATGTGAATTTTCTCCTTTTTCAAATATTTCAAAAGTCATATTAAAATGATCCTCTGTGAAGAACTACAATTTTGTGGGGGAATAGCATTAAACACAAGAATACCAAGGCCGGCAAGTCCTTCACTATTTATGTATACAAAGTCACACGTGTTTAGAGAACACCTGCTTTTTAATTTTCTCATCTGAGAAGTTAATACCAAGGCATTAGTAGATTGGAACTAAGAAAGAAGACTAAGATAAAAACAAAGTTTTTAATTTATAAATTTTAACTACATTTCTGAGAATAGATGAATTATGCTTATTAAAATTCTGCTTTGTTTATAAGCCGAATGATTCTTAGTTTTTTACACTATGACAAATTAATGGAATACAAGAATGACCAACATTATAGTAAACATAAGCTTTAATTCATGTCCATTTAGTAGTTATGTCCAGCATACTTCCTTTTCAAATCCAACTCATTAAAATTTTGTGTGCAAATGTAACCAATCTTTCAGGACATAGAATACCTTAAAATACTAAAGATCGATGTTATGTGCTTTTTTTAAATCAACTTAAGTGATTTAATTGAAAATTAAGAATGTTTTAAGATAGTTTGGAAAGCTGTGCATATAAGATACTCATTTTTTCTCATTAACTTTCTATCTTTCTTCCTGGGATTATTAAATGTATCACTAATATTTTCTAAATAATATATTTTCTTTTCATATTATACAGTCATCAAGATGTTTGTGATCTTAGAAGGAAAATTAATATGTTTATTACAGATGCCAACTTCCAGGTTGAGGAAACCCCCTTCTATTCCTCATTTGCTGAGAATTTTTCTCAGGAATACATGTTGGATTTTGACTGATGCTTCTCTGTGTCCTCTGACTTCAGTGGTGGGGAAACTGAGGCTTCAGTTTTACATGTTCCAGGATTGTTGGGATGGGCTTGAACACAGGATTGGGGGATAGAGTCTTTGACTCTTGAAGTAGCAATGTTAGCAGTAGTGATACAAATTATTGCTTGTGTAGATGAGCTGTTTATAAATCCTCTTGTCAGAGACTGTTTGCCCACGGTATTGGCAGTGTTCCCACTCTGACTTTAAGGGTTTATCACAAATTTCTTTTCCCTTTTTAGGATACGCCAGAGAAAGTTTTTCCCTTCTACTAACTTAGAATGCTCTTATTTGGAAAAAAAAGAAAAAATAAAACAAAAACAAAAAACAGCCTCTCTTCTTTCAATTTGAAAATATTAGAAAGGAGATAGCATTTTTTCTGTCCATACAGCACTTCAGCAATTGAGTTCGCACATGCATGCAGAGTCAGTGTATTGGACTATTTTCAGTAAAATGATTAAATAACTGAAAACTCTGAATTTAAAGTGAAGAAACCAGCAGTTTTCATTACCACTGGTTTTCTCTGTAATCTTAGAAAATTCACTTAAGGTCTTTGGGCTTCAATATTTGCATTTGTAAGGTGCATTAGATTGAATGTTCTTTGAGATCATTTCCAGTCCTTAAATTGTGGAATCTCTACTTTTATTAATTCTGAGAGTATCTTGGGCAACCACCCCCCTTTTCCAAATTATTTGCTGTATAAAGTTTGCAAAGTTCAAAACTAAGAGTCAAACTGTTCTAAAAAAAATAGTCTTAACAACATGAAAAAATATTTTTTCACAGAATTTATCAATTAATGAAAAAGATATTTTTTCAGTAAACCCACTTGGTGTCATCCACAGTTGCCAAAGGATATATCAATAGACAATGTGTCCTTGCCTGACCCCCCAAAAAATCCAACTGCAGTGGACATCTTTCTCCCATGAGCTACCCTTATCTTTGTCTTAACTTTCAAAATATGTTGGGAAGTTCTTGTTACTTTTGCCATTATCTCTTACTTAATTATCTCAACCAGCAACAACTTCCTGTTTTTTCTTAGTTTTAATATTATTTAGTCCCAAATGCATTTTATCGAGAATGCCTGACTCCTTCACATTTTGTGACATATGTGTGATATCTCTTTTTGGTTTATACCCCTAATTCAGATGTTTTTTTCTTACTTGTGGTTTTTGTTGGTTCTTTCCTTAGTTTTCAGCTCATGGTGACTAGGTATGGGACTGGTGGGGTATAAGAAGCAAGCCTGTGCTCCCATTCCTCCTTCCTTGAAGACTTGTTTTCGTCATCACTAGAGAGAAGTACATCCAACTGAAGAGCCAGCACAGTGAAAAGGCCAGTCAGCGAGATGTCAGTAAGTCTAGTGTTTCCTTCAGCATCATCTCCTATAGGAAGCTTTTCCTGAAGTTGCAGCTGGGTAAGTGTCCTTTATCAGATATTGTGGGTGTGTGTTTTAATTCACTAAACTGCATTATAATTGTCCCTCTTCAAACTGTGAGCACTCTAGAGGTAGAGAATATTTATAAGTAATATTAAAATCCTCAATGCCAGATTTAATATTTGATACAGAATAATTTCAATGTATATTAGTTTCTTAAGTAAAGTGGATTTTATACACATGATTATGGATAAGTATCCCTTATTGGTATAATGCATTATCACTTATTAATAAAGCATCTATTTTTTCTACTTTCATAACCATGCATATTTTTGTCTAATTGTTTAATGTGACTATAGTCAGTGAGAGGATGTATTAAATGTAAGGTACAACATGAATTTATCACTTGACAAGTACACTTTGGAATTAAACCTTTTTTTTACAGATTTTATTTATTTATTTTTAGAGAGGGGGGAGGGAAGGAGAAAGAGAGGGAGAGAAACATCAACTTGCAGTTCCCTCTCTTGCAGCCCCTCCTGGGGACCTGGTCCACAATCCAGGCATGTGCCTTGACTGGGGATAGAATTGGCAACCCTTTGGTTCTCAGGCTACCAATCAATCTACTGAGCTACACCAGCCAGTGCTGGAATTATATCTTAATAAGGGGCATCAGTACATTACTATTTAGCATTAGCATTTAGTTTTGTAATTGCTTAATTATGCTTGTCTACCATTGTGTGTGTGTGTGTGTGTGTGTGTGTGTGTGTGTGTGTGTGTAAATAAACAAATTTAGGACACATTTTATTTTTTTGTTTTGTTTTTTCAAATTTTTTAAAGAGTTTATTTATTTTATCTTTAGAGGGGAAGGGAAGAAGAGAGGGAGAGAAACATCAATGTGTGGTTGCCTCTCTTGCATCCCCTGCTGGGAACTGGCCTGCAACCCAGGCATGTGCCCTGACTGGGAATTGAACCTCGATCCCTTGGTTCACAGGCCGATGCTCAATCCACTGAGCCACACTGGCCAAGGCTAGGACACATTTTATAATCAGAATTTAATGATACTAACTACCATTGATATCCTTTCTAGAATAATTTCTGTTTTCAAAAACAGATTGAGTGAAATATGCTTTTTAAAACACCTCATCCTAATGGTTAATTTATACTGTTATATAAAATTAATTACATAAGTATGCTTCCAAATGCTGAAGTCATGGTAAAATTATAATGACATTGACTAGAAACAGCTTACCGGGTTATTTTCACATTTGGAATAAGAAGATTAAGGAAAGTTTTTAGTTGGCTTGTTAGCTAACAGTTCAGCTTTAATTTAATCTGAAATCTACAATCAATATAAAATTGGATTTGTCCACTTTCTAATATGTACTAAAAGCTGACTTGAAATGTCCATGAAAGAAGCTGTGGCCCTGGCAATGAGAAGTTTCAGTGTCTCTCAGAGTGTGGATGGAGACGGCCTCTGTCCACATGCATGTTGCCCTGAAAATTAAAGCAGAAAGTGTAGACCAGTTAGATATAACAATAAGGTATGCAATGTATAACTAATAATTAAGACCTGTCCAAATGGCATACATTGTCAAAAAATGCCTTTCTTACTGCTTATACTTCTAGTTCAGGGCTTATAACACATAGTGCTTCAGTGATAAAGAAACAACTGAATTCTGATTATGACAATTACACATACCTCTATATGTTTTCTGCTAGTTGTGAGAACATGGTTAACAGCACCCTCAAAAATGTATTGACTAGCCGCTGTCTAGAAGGGCCTCTGGTAGTGATTTGGGATGTAACTAATTTAGCATCTGTAGGGAAAAATAAGCACACGTAAAATGTAAATGGCAGTAAATTTTCAGTGTTGGTAAAAATCATGGCTCAGTCAGATTATTAATAACGTTAGAGAACTTTATTGAGGCTTCACTGTCTCCTCCAACACTTTGGGTATGATTTTTATAGAAATTAAATAATAAAAATAACATATCCCATTATTGGATATCATGATACTTCATAATATTATGTTTAAAAATCACCCAATGAGGTAGCTCTTATTACTCCATTTACCCCTAAGAAAACTAACTTGGACAGGAGGCACACAGCTGAAAATTGTTAGAGTTGGAATTTGAATTCAGGACTTACTGATTCTACATCCCAACCTCTGCCTATTGTACCATACTGACTGCTAACATCACTTCAGACTCAGTCGCCCTATTTAAACAATGTACTTTCATTTGGGAAATAATAACACAAACTTCAAGTAATAATAATGAATTGTGACAAAAAAGAAAAAAAAAATTAGAGCTTATAAGAATGAGGAACTCAGTTTCCCAGACATCTGATTATAGCCACTGCTGGGGTAATCTTTTTTCCATTTGAGCCTGAGCTGGTCCCAGACAGAATGGACAATGTCTCAGCATAGAACTGCATTTGGCTTCAAGTAACAAAGATGAGAAATGATAATGTCTTCACCATGATAGAGGTAAGTCCTGAGCTACCATATTGTTTGGACTATAAGATACACCCGCCCTCCCCCCCAAATTTGGGAGGAATAATGGTTGTTAATGCTGCTGTTGAGTTCTGTTTACATTTACATTGGTGAAAATATTATGTTATGTTATTTATGTTATTCAATATTTTACCACATTTTTTGCTTCAATGTTTTTTTTTTTCCCTATTTTCTTCCTCTAAAACCTAGGTGCATCTTATGGTCTGAAAAATATGGTATTTTGATTGCTGTGTGGTAACTTAACCAAAAACTTTTTTTTCTCTTTTTCCATTTTACCATTTTGTTTAGCATGGATTCTCCATCTTTAGAACTACACCCAGATCATCATATCTGCATTTCAGAGAAACAACTGAAATAAAAGAGGGGGTAACATGCCAGTTCTGTCTCATTCTAAAAGTGCTTCCTCCCAGTCCTATCCACCAACTTCCACTTATTTCTCATCAGGTACCTCCAGCTACACAGAGGCTGGGAAATGTAGCTCTTAACTATGGAAAGTGCTGCCTGGAATGATACCTGGGTTTTGTTACTAAGGAAGAGGGGAGGCAGGGATTAAGTAGCAGATTGGGCCCAAAGCACTAATGTAACAAAACAGTGAATGTATTCCAGACATGCATTACCCAAGCAATCTGAATAGCTTGACTTACTTAGTGGAGTTAATTGGGAGCTTGTGTAATCCCCACTGGGAGGGTTTCAAAGGAAAATTGAGTGATCTGGTAATTTATGCAGCTCAAATCAGGTGAAAAATTCCGTTAAACTCTTCTGATGTGCTCTGTGTCACAAGATGTCTGTATGCTTACATTTTCTCTCAGCCCTTCGGAAGGAATTAACCTGATCAGCAGTACAAGATCAAACTGTATTATGTGTGCAATTTTATATTCTAAGCATTTTTCGTTAATGTGAAAGCCATTTTTATAATAAATCACCAAAATCATGTCTCTATTTCATGGTCAACTTTCTGTTTTCATAATTCATATATGTAAATATATAATTTATGCCTTTCACATGCCATGATGATACTTAGATACTATGTCTCTTGGGAAACATTCCAAAAGATGCAACTTAATAATATGAAGAAAAATTCCAAGTTAAATTTAAGGATAATTCTATAGGCAAATACCCTATGATTTCACCTATAAGTGGAAACTCATGAATGAAACAAACAAGCAAAACAGAACCAGAGACATGAAATAAGAAACAAACTGACAGTGACCAGAGGGGTGGGGGAGGGGATGAGAGGGGAAAGAAGGGGAAGGGTCTAGTCCAGGAGCATGTATGAAGGACCCACGGACAACAGGGTGGGGATTGACTGTGGGCGTGGGGGGTGTGCAGGGCAGGGGAGAAAATGGGGGGGGGAATTGGGACAGCTACAAATGAACAACAATAAAAAATAAAAGACCAATATCTTAAAAAATAAAATAATAAAGTAAATTAACTACTTAGTAGGAATATATATATATATATATATATATATATATATATATATATTGCAAGGAAACAGTGTAGCCCTATAGGGAAAGCAAAACTTTGAACTTGAATAAATAAATCTCAGCTTCAGTCCCATCTCAGACCTTAAATTACTTGCTGTTTGATTCTGCACAAGTTGGGTAAACTCCAGGAGTCTCATTTTTCATTGTAAAATTGTGGTTTTGACATAGAACTAGGCCTGAGAACCTCTGTAGCAAGGCCTATTTAAGAGATATGTGTCTTTTTACACTTTAATAAACAGCCTACAAACCCATCAGTCTTCCTTTGTGAACTCAAGGTCTATCAAACTCCAAAAGATTGGGTACCTACTGTATCATGCCCCCGGTTCAGAGCTGGAGTCTGGGTAGTGAATGTGTGGGACTGCACAGTTGATCACACTTCCTGGGATAGAGTTAGCACATCGAGTTTGTGTAACTCATTCTCGTTGTCCCGAGTTGGGGGAGCAGTCTGGACACATTACATTGGCTGTAAGCTGAATTTGTCTCAGGTCAGCCCTTTAAGTCCTAGGAAAAAGCTGTGAAGAAAAATTTAAAAATTCAAATTTAAATTTAAAAAAAGAATGAAAAAAAAAAAAAACAAAACTATGCTGCTACATTCTTGAAACATAGAAACTCCTGTTTCAGGGTCTGTTAAGAACATTGTGAACCAATGGGGAGAAATACATTATGTCAGTTTTGCCATAAACTATAGTTTCATCTTTTGCTTTCCAAATGCTGACTTGAATACTGGGAAGTGGATGCAGAATGGCTGTGATACTCATGCAAAAAAGCAGGACAAGCTCAAAAGCAGGTGACTGTCCCCTGTAGCAGAACCGCACACTTCAGTGGTGGCTCCACCATGCCCGGCCCAGATGGCCAGCTCCTGTTGAGAACTACTCAATGGACCATTTAGAGATGGTCAGTGTGGTAAGCAAAGAGAAAAATGAAGTAATGAGTTATGGGCAATGCATATGTGAAGAAATACGGCCGTTTTTTGTTTGATTACTCTGACCATAGTAGGAACCAAAGTCAAAAGCATGACTGGATTTTGTAAACGACATGTACACATGAGTCTTGAGGCAAGCTAGAGTCTCACTTCTTTTAATTTGGGGATCATACATGGCAATTACCAGTCTTTTAGGAAGCCAGAGTTGTGTAACTTGGGCCATGGTCTCATCTACTATAATAATTAGCTGCAATAGATTTCTAAAAAAAACTTCGACAGCCATTTCCCACATGCCCTATTTGTTTCACTTATCAGTGCCATCCTCATATAACCATGGCTGAAATTCTCTGACCATAACCAATCCTTGCCCGTGCATTGTCTGCATCATTAACTCATGCTGGATCTGCCTCTGCACACCCCTTTAGCGATACATCTAGGGTCTCTGCCCAGTTTCTTAATTGGCCAATTCAGAATTCCTGCTAAGCCTGTCGCCTCTTCCAGCCTGATCGTAGCTGGCTATTCCAGGGATGTAAACACTCACAGATTAACCTTTCAGCCCTGGATAAAAAGCCTCAGCCATCAGACAACCTTTGTTCCAAAGAGCAAGTATGATTTAAAATGAACTTGAGGTCCTAGCTTAAAGGGCTGGAAAACAAAATAAAGCTGAAATGTACGTGATCAGCCCATCAAAAGGCTTAGGCTTCAGGGTCCCTCCACAAGGTCACCATTCAGTTCAGTAAAGTGATGAGGAATCAGTAGTCTTATTGGGTCTCTGTGTACATGGTGGTGATGGGGCGGCTCTGAGGCTCAGCCCCCTGGCAGGATCTTCTCTTCAATTTTTGTCTAGAGATAATCAATGCTTCTAGAACTTTTCATTTTTTCTTAAATGGTTTCTCCAGGATATGGCCTGCCTTTTTATCAGACAATCCTAGGTTCTCCAATCTGCATTCAAAGCTACCTGTTTTTAAATTGATTTTGTCTATCATCTCACTTCTTAAAACAGGGGCTGGTCTGGAACTAGATTTGAGAGGTCATTGATCTTTAGAAATGTTTGTTTTGGCTCACAGTCATCCCAACTCAGACAGAGAAGCTGTCTTTCCAACTGGGGTTTTCTTCAGGACCCCCACTTCCTCATCTGAGTTTCCAATGGAATATTGACTATTTTTATACAAAACCTCTGTTGGTAGCACACTGTGCCAATCAAGAGCAACAGGTGAGCTGGTTCAGCTGGGGTCTCCCACCTGCTGAGCAGGTCCTGGAATAATGTCACTTTGTTCCATGCTGTTTAGATACAGTGTTGATGAGGGTGGGGGCACGGGGAATCGGTTCCCAGCCGGGGTCACTATCTGTGGGAAGTTTGCACATTCTCCTCATGTCTGCATGGTTTTCTCTAGGTCCTCCATGTCCTCCCTCATCCCAATGCTGTGCATGTGAGGTTCGTTAGCGTATCTCAGTTGTGCCAATTGTCCTCGTCTGAGTGAGTGTGTCTGTGTGAATGCACCCGAGGATGGAAGGGCGTCCCGTCCAGGGTGGGTCCTGCCTGCCTCCCTGAGCTGACAGGAGTGGCTCCAGCACCATGATTCTGAGTTGGATTAGGCAGGTCGGAAAATAATTCTCTTCTTTTACTTATTTACTTTTGTTAAATATATATATGTAGCTCACATTTATTTCAATGTTTAACATTAGAAGTGTTTGGTCATTATTTAGAGGTTTGGCAATTTTTTTTCCGACCAGAAACGCACCATTGGAACTTCACTCCTGTTTAGACCAGTCAGCCTGCGGGGAAATTGTTTTTTGTTGTATGTTGTTTTCCTTGAAGTTGCAGTTTGCAAGAATTTATTTACAACATTAAGTAAGATTTACTATAATTGGTGGGATCACTAGGGCCCAGGATCTGGTGCTCAATATTTAAGGCTGAGAAAAATAATTGTATCACTTTAGAGTTTTTCAGCCTCTGGGAGATAAGCGCGTGGCAGTGCAATGCACCAGAATGACACCTTATGGAGTCACTTGGCTCAGCAACAGGACCTGTTCCACGGCCCAGAGCTCTTTCCTCTGCCACTCAGGGGCTGAATCACAAATCTGAAGGTAGCATTATAAGCATGAAACAGGACAGGGACGCTGATGTGCTCCAAGTATTTTTTATCAGATTATGGCACACGGGTGACAGCCTGACTCATGTTAAATATGCTTATGATGAAATGATTTGGGGATCACCCATTAAAAATCTCTGCTGAACAAAAGGAAGCAGTTTCATTCCCCACCTTTTAAGTATCTTATTCTATACCTTATTGAAATTATATCATAAATGTTATGAAAGCATAACTCTTAATTCACGCATTTCAATATGATAGAGTTTCGGGGTGACACCTATATCTTCTTGGTTGGATCCAAAAGATATCTGGGTTCCCATACATTTATAAGCTGCCTCTGTGTAATTCCCACCCATTGTACTTTCAGGCTATTATATTTGTCTGAAGTAGTCCCCAATTCCTGAAAATGAACATTATAATCCCTATCACACAGATAATGTATTGCCTTCCGTAAAGAAGGAAAAATGGTGTATGATGGCTATTTCAAGGCAATTTATCCACTCCTCATATATTTAGTTTTTATTTTAAAAAGTAGCTCACCTTGAAGTTTAAAGTGTATTGGTCTCATTTTTCAGGAAAAAGGAAATGCAATGCTCTGGCAGATTTGGAAATATCTTTGCTTCGGTGGCTCATTACCATATGGTAAACTTGGGGCCAAATATTCTAATCTAAGCCCTGAGTCATTCTTCCAAAAGTACATAATCATGTATATTTGAGGTTATGATCTCAAATTTTCTTATAAGATAAAGTAAAAAAATTATATCGACAAATCCGCAGTCAATAAAACATTACACTAAAAAACATCCTGTAAGTAGTAACTTCACTTACAGAAGGACCCACTACTGTACATAAAGAACTCTGCAAAACTCTGCTTACCAACTGAATTACACAGACTTAGAAGCACTCTACTTGATTAAGTACATTTTTAAAAATATCATCTATTTTTGCAATCCATGGATGGTTATTTAGATGTATTTTAAGCTCATGAATTTTTTCCTAGTTAGATCTATTTCCATTAAGATAAAAATGTTGGCAGCTTATAAGTACCTGGTTTAGACATACCAGGTGCACTAATATTTTATCCCACAGTGAAAAAGCTTGGTAACTCTGCTGCAATTATTTCTATGAGGTTTGAAGATGGAGTGTAAGTACTGAACATAAATTAAATCTGAGTATTTTCTGGAGTCTTTTTCATTCTTATAGTTTTGATATTTGGCCTTATTTCAGTAGGAACCACCTGGGAAGGAGTAGTGCACATATATCTTGACAAACACAATCAGAAGCTTTATTTCATTAGATCCATCTGTCCTGAAGCACTAAATTGCTTTCCATTTATTATATATAATTGGAATTCACTTATATAATATTTTTCAAAGCACTTTTTACATTTTTGTGCATTACTCTTGCAATCCTGGTTATAATCCTAAACCAAAGGGAGAAACAAACAGCATTCACACACATGCTTGATTATTTGGGTATCAATACCTGGCACTTGTCAAGGGCAGAAGAGTTGGAGGTTTCACCCTGCTTTTAAGCTAGCAAGTTATCCTTCCCCGGTTTCTCAGATTTTCATAGATGGCATGACATTTTTGGTTCAGAGACTAAGGACTTTATCTTTTACACCCTAGCAAGCAGCCTGAGCTTTCTGTTTTCTTCACTTCCCCATCTCCAAGCCTCACGAGGGCGTATGGAACGCCCCAAGGGGATGTTGCACACACAGTGCTTTTGCATTATAACTGAAGAAATTTAAATTTTGGCTACTCAAATGTCTTACAAAGTAAACTTGTCCTAACATTTCCTTGGAGGGACACATCATCTTTGATATACTGGGCTGTAAACACACCTGTGCTCTGTTCTGGAGAAAACTACTACTTCTGTCTCCCAAGGCTATTCCCAAAACCAAATTCCTTTTAAACAGACCTGGAATAAAAGATGAAATGCCTCTGCTTGCAAGATGTGCAGAAAAATAGGAGACTTATGGAGAATTGCCTCCCAACCGCACTTCATGGAGATATATTTTTACAGTTCTAATAATCAAGTGTTCTTGATGAAGTACGACTGTTTTATTTTATCCATGACACTAAGGGACTGAATATTCAAATGGACAGTGGCCAGACCATATATAAAATGGAACTCTCTCTTACTCTCGACCTTTTCAGTAACCAGCCCTGGATGCCAAACCACAACTTCTGTATAAAACAGCTACAAATGGACAGGACATGGTCAATGACTGCACACTTTCCTATTCTGCTTCCCGGCTTCCAACTCAGTATCAAACAGAGAACGCTAAATAAGATCTCCAAAGCAACTGTATAAGAGGCACCACTTCTAGTTCGCCAGCCTCCAGCTTTCCTTTGCCACCAGCCTACAATCAGGCACCCGGAAGCCTTTCCTTTCCTTTTACTGTAGAACCTCCCCACTCTCCTGCCTGCCTTGAGTCCCTGCCAAACGCAAGTGACGGGCATGGCACTCCTGTGATGGGAAGCTCTGTTTGTTTTCATCTCGGTGGTCTTCATTTTTCCACAATATTTGAACAAATATAAAAATTAGAACTGGATCCAACAGCTTAATTTCTGTAAAAGAGACCTAATTAAGACCTTATGACTATGTGTGTATGTGTTTTAAAAGATCTGAATTATAATTCAGGGTAAAAAATCTAATCTAAATAGTATAATCCTTGTGGACTTATATATATTTTTAATGTAGTGCTAGTGTTCACCATTAATGAAAAAAAGCAAAAATCTCAATTTTTTAAAATTGTATATTTAGTCTCTAGAAACTTATAAAATGCTATGCAGCTAGAGATACTCACTATGAATAGCTTTAAAAATGCCTCTAGCATATAAATATTTAAATATATTTAAAGTTGTATTGCTTTTATAACCTTACCACCCATGAAATGGTTTAGATGAGATAACCTCCAGTGCTGCTGCTCTTTAGTGCAAATGAAGGAGAGTTTGGGAAGCAGTAGCTGGCTTTATCAAGAGCGGTGATATTTTGCAGCAAATGAAGAGCCCTTATAAAATGGTCGAACTGAAAGAAAGGTAAGCGGCAGCAAGATTTTCAAATAGGTTCTTAATGTAAAGACCAAAGAAATGTGTTGCGGAACTTACTGCTCATTATAGTTTTCAAGCATGTTTGCTTAATAGATAAATGAGAGTATTTTTAAAGGCAGAGTTGCAACTCCCTCAACTAATTGCAAATTCAAACACTGAGTGGGCAGGAGGAGGCACATGTCTGAGAACCCACTGACTCTTGTGCCTAATTCAGTAGAAATTTCCCTGATATCAAGAAAATCACCTTGTTAAACACAAATACAGATAACTCCCTCTCTCATCTATAAATGCTTCTACCCACAAGGAAACATCTCCATGAGAAGTAAAATTACCAATATAATTGGGCTAATTATAATTTCAGAATAATGGCCTTCTAGCTACATATGACTATCTAAATGTGGACTGCCAAAAAAAGTTCAAATGGCTCTTGCTCATGGTTCAGAAAACATTAAGAAATGACAGAGCTTAGAAATAAAATCATTTCAAGATCCATATTTATAGCATTCCTGACATAGGATGATCAGCCTCAATTTCCTATTCAGAAAGCTCATTTCACTTCCAAATAACAAAGAATATCTACCTAATAATGAGAAAAAATGGCCATTCTATAATATCCACCTGTTATCATAAATTATTGATAAGCATGTAGAAAGTAAGAGGTACTGAGTACGGCTTTCACAAAGCACCCCAGCCACCTGACCAGCACTACGCTTTCTTCCCCACTCTACCCCAGCTCACGTAGAACAGCAGCTTGTTATTAGAACCCCCTGGTTAGAGTGTGGAAGGGCAACAGTGCTCTGAAAGAAAAAAAAAAAAAAGAGAAATGTACCTTTCCTAGAAGGTGGGGAAGAACCACTTCCATACACTAACAGAGACAATTCTATATCTAGCTTAGGTCCTGGAAAGAATAGTGAAATGTCAAGATGAGGCAGATGGTGAGTTTGGGGTCACTCAATGAGTTCAACATAAACCATATTGAGCTTTAGACACATCTTATATCTAACCCTTTTTGGCAGTTGGGTCTATGGGAATGGCAAGGCATGTGAAACTTGCCCTAAAGATGTGCAGCAACACAAGAGCCATCACTGTGGAAGTGAGAGCTGGCCTACAGGGCGGGGTGAGATCAAAGAGGGGATATGGGTAGAGAAAACCAAACAGAAGTTGTTTCGTTTGAGGACTCTTAAGAAGCAATGCCTTAGTACTGACCATCATAGCCAGTGACGGAACTGGAGTCAGACACACCGTGAAGGCCTGAGTGATGCCCCTAGGCTCACCTGAAAGAGTACCACACAGCGGCCCTTTAGAGACTGTGCCCTATATTGTAAGCCAAAGACCACTCTGTTTCTCTATTTAGGTGATCCTAGAGATTCACCTAAAACCTGACTAAAGTGAATCTTGGGTAGATTTTTTTCCCCATGCATCAATAGATGTGTTCCTTCCTGCGTCTGTGTTGTAAAAAGAAGAAAAGCTTTCTCTTGATCAAGTGACAGTGTAGGATATAGAATACAGACCTGGAAAATAAAACTAAAAGCAAAAAACCTCCACAATATGTTGATATATCATGCGGAAATAATAAAAGTATTTATTTTTACACTTCTAGAAGAATTCACTGCTGTTTCAAAATATTGTTCTAGAGTATTAAAAGCCCAGTGGTCAGGTAAAAGTGCTAATTAAATTGGCTTTTAGTTCTGGCACTGGGAGGTCTGAGGTAATTATCAGCCATTGTCTGTCACATCAAATGAATTACATTTAATCTTACACTATCGGAGGAAAATCTGCATTCTTAGGAAGCTGCTTCAGGTCCACTTCTATTCTTTTTTTTTCTTTTCTTTTTTTTATTAGGGATTTTCAAAGCCATTCCATTTGATATTTTTCAGGACACTCAAGTTTTATTCCATAAAATGGCCTCTGTAATGTTGTTGCTTTTTTCTCTTTTTTTTTTTTAAGTAGCTCTATTGGGCATGGGAGGTGAGGGATGGGAAAGACTGGTCAGTGTTTGTGATACAATCTTTGGCTGACTTTGGCTGATGTTTAAAAAGTCTGAGCAGTGTTTATCACCTGTCTATAGCATAATGCATTTGTTAATTCTGTATTGTTGAATAGCTGCCTATTGACATTTTTATGTTATCATGCGTGTTGTAGCAATAAAAATACCTTATTCTTTACCCCCCAAAATAAATGCTTCTAAGTAGAATTGTTGTATATAAAAAGCTTTATACTGTAATACTGTTGCCAACTAAAATAGTAATAGCGCATGATAGAATAATTCTCTGAGATCAATATATATTTAGGACAAACTATTTATTCAATAATTTGCATTAGTTTGGTCTCCTGGGAAAGCAATTATATCTAATTGTATTTTTTATCAGCTACTTTTCCCTTTCTCCTATTTTTGTTGTTGATGTCCTATTTTGGCCAAATGTGCATAGATTACCCAAAGTCCATGAGTTCAAAAGTATGAAGAATGGTGTAGAAATAGATCAGTTATTAATGATGATATATTTAAAACATGACACAATAGGCCATGCTTATACTTTGAAAGTATAATTTAACTTTTGTCATATCAAGTTATTTGTAGCCCATTTATAAATCTTGAGTGGTTGGTATTGATTTTATTGGGTGTTAGAATAGTGTTTTCACACCTCTGATGACTTAAAAGAAGAAGTTTGAGTATAATTATTATTTATAATGCATTTATCATAAATTAAATGTTATTACCACTTGTCTTGCTTCATCATTATCTCATGCTATGATAACATTACTATAAATACAATTCAGGAACACATTGATTTATGCCACCTAATTGTTTACCTAAAGCATTCTTCAAAATTTAATACTTTTAGAAATTTCATTATGTGGTAGATGCTGCTAAGTGGCTTCTAGAACTCCAACTTCTTTTCTTCCTTAGTAATAAAAGTGTAATATAATTGGGGATGACAATGAGCTTTGCTAAAAGATTAGGTCCTTATATCTTCCTCCTTTAATAGAGCCCAGAAATCAGCCCTGAATTGTCTATATCTAGATTTGGTTATACAAGAATGCATAACCCTTTGTGTCTGAGCCAAATTATTTGGTATGCTTTTTTATATACAGCCAAGCCTAAATTACAATATAGTGATATTTATCCCCAAATCCAAACTATACTCAGGAACAAGACCTATAGTTTGTCTCCACTTTCTATGGAACGTCTGTGAGTTTCCCGGCTGTAAATCCTGAAGTAGAAGAGATGAGACCACCCTACTGCCTAGGACAGCAGGTGTGATAGGACATCCCAAGGAAACCCATGCTTTTCTTCCACCAAATACTCACTCCTTGTTTTAATTATCTATTATTGTGTAACACAGCACTACCCACCAGTGGCTTAAACAGGTAAATGGTTATTATCTCACACTTTCTGTGGGTCTGGACATGGCTTTGGTGTGTTCTCTGCTTCAGGATCCCACCTGAAAGTTGCAAAGTGCTGGCTGAAGCTGCAGTCCAAGCTCAAGGTTCGTCTGGGGAACGAAAATATCCAAGATCACATGGGTCATTAGAGAATTAGTTTTTGTTGTCTATCAGCCGAGGCTGTTCTCATTTTCTGGCTTTGCTTTGGCCAGTGGCCACCCTTGCTACCTGTGTGCATGGACCTCCCCAACATGGCCACTTACTTCAACACAACCAGGATGAGAGAGAATTCCTAGCAAGACATGTATAGAAATCTTATGTAGCATAATTACTGCACTGACATCCTGTAATTTATAGGCTAGAAGTGAGTCATGGGCCCTAGCCATATAAAACAGAGGGGGCTGCACAAAGGTGTGATCGTTAGAAGGCAGAGGTCAGTGAAGGTCATCCCAGAGTCTGTTCGTCATGATGCTCTGTGACAGTTAAACCCATTTCTCCAACCCCTGATATGTTTCTACTTACCTTTAATACTTATAGTATGTTTAATGCTTATTGTCTTTTGTAGAATGTTATTTTGCAACAATATCTTTGAACTGTATTATTTTCCAAGGAGTCATAGAATCTCACCTGGCTTTGGAGCAATCTGCAAATATAAAATGTGCTTTTCTTCTTTTAAAAAAAAATATTTTAAAACAAGTTACTTTTTTATCTTGACCTCTTTAAGAATCAATCTAAATCCTAAGTTTTTTAAGTTAATCTTTATTATATTTTTTCCATTATCATTTAGTCTCCTTATACACCATCTCCCAGCAATCACCACACTGCTGTCCATGTCCATGAGTCCTTTTTCCTTTTTGCTCAATCCCTCCACCTCCTAACCCCCACCACCCATTAGCTGTCATCCTTCAACCAAACCACCACAGTTAATAAATAATTCTGATCTGAGTGTTTTCCCCTATTATTTACAATTGAATCAGCTCAAGAAAATGAAAATCACCCTTATATAATTGTATCCATTTTAAAATAAATAGTATATGTATAGTGTACTATGTAAAAATATTCATATAAACATTTCCTGCTCTGTTGTTCTACAATGATATTAAATACAAAATAAACAAGAAGGCAAATACTTTGCATCCAAGGTGACAATTACACCATGAAGTTAATAATGGAAGACAAAGTTTACTTTTGTTCCTAGATAAGGGCTAAACAGGTACACCAGGGTCTGGAATATTACATACAGTGGTATGTGTATATATTTTCGAGTAGAGTCCCCAGATTTGGAATGCTGGTTGCTGCATATTTTTTGACATGCTTTAAATATATGAAATTTTGTTATACTGTTTGGAAAATTAGCGATAATTGGAAAAAGAGAAGTAGGGATGTTAAAAAATAGGCAGGATAGAGACAGAGAGTTTCACAATGCAACTTTGAAAGGGATAAGAAAAGCGGAGCTAAGTGTGCTGCTGCCTTAAGATGATGCTCTCCTCACTAATAGGGGAGAGGGAGTGAATTTATATGTGAAGAAGCCGACCTTTCCATGTGGTTGCTGCTAGAATGTGCTAAGATCTGGCAAGAGGCAATATACATTAACATTTGCAAGGACAAATTGTGTGGAATACTAAGCTGAAATTTTTACTTCAAAATAACTTGCTGGATGACCATGCAGGATCATTTATTATATTTGAACCTCAATTTCCTCATCTGGAAATTGATATTAAGACTCATATGTCTCAGGGGTGTTGCTGAGCATTCAATGAGATAGTGTCAATACTGTACCAAACCGGTTCCACAAACCATGGATAACTAAAATAGGAAAAGCGATAGTGT
Source organism: Anoura caudifer (assembly GCA_004027475.1). NCBI lineage: Eukaryota > Metazoa > Chordata > Mammalia > Chiroptera > Phyllostomidae > Anoura > Anoura caudifer. The sequence goes on along the minus strand of PVKU01002020.1, from coordinate 27,726 downwards.
GCATGGGTGTGTGTGTATGTGCTTGTCTTTTAAGTATCTTTTTTAAAATTAATTTTTAAAGAAAGAGGAAGGGAGAGGGAGGGGGAGAGAGAGAGAGAGAAAAGGAGGGAGAAGGAGATCATTTTGTTCCACTTGTTTTGCATTCATTGGTTGATTCTTGTGTGTATCCTGATTGGGGACTGAACCCACAATCTTGATATATTAGGACAACACTGTAACCAACCAAGCTACTGAGGGGTTTATTTTTGATAGGCAGGGATGGTAAATGGAAAATCATCTCTGATTATTACTCCTATAGTTATCCATGGTAGCATACCTAGCAAGCTTATTTTCATGTTAATATTGAAATTCATTATCATGTATCCCTAAAGCTGATAAAAGACTAAAAATAGAGTCTACCTATTAGATATTGCATTTGAAGCACTCAGCACATTTATCATCATTAGGAAGCCCCCCAATAAATAATCATTCCCTTCTTAACTATCCCCCAACCATCACTGAAATTCAGTAAATATTTCTAGACACAAATGTTCTTAATTATAAAGTAAAACTTTTTTTTGCACCAAAAGTGCACTTATATTTTCCTAGGAAGAATCACTGTCTAATTTACTCTTATTATAGTAAAGCTTGCTTGTGGATGAAAACATGAGATGACATTCTTTGGAGAAAGACCGTTTGAAATTAAATTTTGTAGAAAAACTTATGACTTGACAATCGACGAAGTTTGTAACTTGGATATTAGGTGATATTCTACTTTCAAAATTATTCAAAGAACATATTCCGCATATTTATTAGAAACATTTGAATTATTTTAAAACTCATATTGCATAGCCTTATCTCAGTTGCTAAAAATGAAACTCAGAAATCTTATAGGAACCAGAATCTGATTAAACCTGCTCTTCAAAGCTGTTTCTCTCCATCAAGAAATTCACATTTTAGACTTTGAAAACTTAGTCAGTCATTGGTGTACATTTATTTTTATCTTTCTCATCTTTGCATGTTATCAAGTATATTATTTCAAAATCACTTTATAATGAAATTAAATTATTCCTAACATAATTCATTTATGACAAATATGGCATAATCTTTGAATTTTATGGGCATGCATTATTTAACTGCAAATGTCAGTAATGTATAGAATATATCTTTTTGGAATAAAAAATGAAATTGGATATGTTTTCTAGTACATTTTTTATAAATATGTGTATAGAATATGCCTGAGAACAAATTTCCAACCTAAATGTTGAGGTTATGGAAGAAATGTGCTAAGTAAATGGTGCTTATAAAATTAGCAATATCTTGCATAAAATGACTGTGGACACATATGATAATAAACATGTGGATTGCTTGTGGTATTTAGAATATTACAAAAATCATGAGAAACCTTATTTCTTAAACTAATTCTTGGAAAATTTTGGAGAAAATATAAAGCCATACCTGATGAAATAATTAAGATAAGCAAGAATTCGCTCAGGCAGCTATTGCGTAGAGAAATTGCACTAAATTTGTAGTCAAGAGTCATGAATTAAGTGAATACAAAACATGGAAAAGTGATGGGAATTAGATTCTTTTTATTTATTTTGCAGGTGATTATTTTCCTGTAGGAGCGTTGGCTTACTTCTATTGTATTATTGTTACTACTAGAACTCTGGACTCAGATATTTAGTTAGACACTAGCTATGAAAACCTGAAGATATAACAACTTTGAATCTTTTTTCTACAATAAATCAGAGAAAATGATATTTACTGTGAAGTTTCTTTTGAATATTCATTGAGACAATATTTAGTCAATATTTTTATGAAAAGTCCCCATCATTCTACCAAAACATGTCATATCAAGGACACTCCAAATCTCTACATCTCTCTATAGAAAGCATGCTTTTTAGTCATCTGAAATTTGATTTCCCATCAGCATGTGATTGAACTGATCATCCTTTTATTCCCAAAACATTGTCATCCATTAAGCATCCATGACACCATACTCTTCCTCTTTTTTCTCTTTCTTGAATCCCACCATCTCATTCTCAAGAATCATAATTAACCTAGAGAAATAAATAGAACTTCTGGGGTGCCTTTCTTCTCATTCTGTTGCATCATTTTCTTTGTTATAATTTATCAATGTAATGACAACTCATCAATGTATATAACTAGACCAGACCTAACCTCTGAGCACCAGACCTGTATATCCAAGTATCTACTCAAAATTCTCATTATAATGTTTGATTTCATTTCAAATTCATTATGTCTCACAATTAAACTCCTGATTGTGTAAATATTTTCTCCCAAAATAAAGTAAATAAGAAGGCATCAGTTAAGCATTACTGTTTGTTTCTAATCTAATGTCTCCTGTGTTGGTGCATTGTACCATCTTCCATCTTGGTACACAAGACCTAAGCCCAGGAATTATCATCAACACTAATTTCTCTCTCCTCATATACCTATTTCACTATCAAGTTCTAACAATTTTATGTTAATATATTTTCTACTTATCTACTTTTCTGCCACCATTCCCCCCCTAGTTCTAGTTACTATTTTCACCCATCGAGTATCCCCTGGTCAAGACTCGGTGTCTGCCCTGGTCCCTCTCCAATCTGCTCTTCAGAGGATAACTGCTGTTGTATTCTTGGGACACAAATCTGATGGCATCACACCCTCTCACCAAATTAATTAACATCACTTTATTTCTTCTCCACTGTTCTGAGAAAAACACTGAAAGCCCTCAGTGTTGCTGAACCCCTGCCGAGTTGCCAGTCTCATTTGGTGTCAGTTTGTCTTGCTCTCCAATCTTAAAAGTTTTCTCACATGTGCTGCTGCTGCAGGGCCTTTAAACCTATTGCACCTAGCCTTGAGCATTCTCACCAAGCTCCCTCTCTCCTGCTAGGATCTTACTCATTCCTCTGCAACTACCCCAAATATCTTTTCTGCAGGAAACTTGCTACTCCTGTCTGTTCTGGTTATTAGTTAAAAGCTATCATATATAACACCCTTTTCCTTCTTAACACTCTACTCAGTTTCATTGTATAACTGGGCTCCTTTTCCTGATTATTTGAATAATGTCTGAATTTATGTGTAGACCCTTTTGCTGTCACTCAGTCTGCAGTACCCAGAGTATGATGGCCTAAATAAATATTTTAGAAATACTGTTATTAAAACTAAAAGGCTCCACAATATCTAAACTAACTATAACATTGTTATTTTATGCCTGTGCATTGATTTATTTTTGTCCTTATCTACTTTCTTAATTCACATCAAGTTGATCAAGCAGTTGTTTTCTGAAATGTTTTTAATAATAATTAGAGTCAATTTATATGGCACTTCTTTGAAGAAGCACTCATACAACACAAATAAATATGATTTATATATGAAGAGGTTCCCCCCAAATCAGAATTATCTTCCAGAGTATGGGCCCCTTGTAGTAGAGTTTTACCCTGTTAGGGGAGTATTCTAGGAACCTACCTGTATCAGTGTACCAGCTGGGGTTGTTGTGAGAGGCTGCATTTGGCTTCAGTGAATCTTCTTTGAAGTCTCTTTCCATGCATTTACTTATTTCATAATGGGTAACATATGAACACGCCTGTCCACACCATGCTGAGCAGTCAGCAGTTTTTAACCAAAGCAGCATGACCTCCATGTCCCACCCTCCCTAGTCACCCAGTTCACCTTCTGAACACCTTTTTTTGTTTGTTTCCACGAATGAAAAAAGTCCTCAAAGGGAAATATTTGGCCAATGTGGAAGAAGTGAAACAAAATATGGTAGAAACGTTAAAAGGTATCAACATGGATACATTCAAAAACTGGTTTGAGCAGGGGAAAAAAGCATCTTGGTAGGTGTATTGCATCAAATGGAGAGTACTTTGAAGGTGACTGAAATTTAAACATGTAAGAATTAATACACAATTTTTTATAAATAAGTTCCAGGTTTTGGAGGTTCTCCTCTTGTGCTTCTTTTCTATATCTTCAATTCACCTTGCCTTAAAAGAAGGCATTTTAAAAAAAAGGACCTTGACTTGCATTGTGCTAATATATTAAATACAAATGAAATACCATTATGCTACCTTGTCCTTTAGGGTCTATCAGGGAATGAAATCAATATTACCATTAGCTTAAGTATAGTCAAATATGCTTTCCAACTTCTGTTGCTTGCTCTTACCTGCATTTTCAATTTCATAATGCTTTTCTTTCATGTACTTTCTTTCTGCATATTTCTGTAAAATTCATACAATCATATAGAATTATCAGAGTCATTGTCAGGCTGAATAGGCTTAAAATTAGAATAAAAGATAGGACGTGTAATGGGAGCATGCAATCTCACTTTTCTTTTTTACTTTGCCTGTACATCCTGTTCCCACAGAAAAGTAGGTTGATGGAATTACAAAAATTCCAGCGTAAACCAGGATTCAGTGCTGTGAGGAATAATTCTGTTGTTGACAGCAGTGTGGCACACTTGAAGAGAATGTCCTGGAATTACACCACAGGCTGGAAAGGGGCAAAGATTTAGAGCGAGGAGACACTGAGCTGCCTGGTGAAGTCCAAGGGGATGATAAGGGAAATAGCTTAAGAGAAAATAGTAAATTGATATATTTCAGTCATGAGAAAAATGAAAGGAAATTTCAGAGACACAGAATAATTTAGACAAAGCAATATGCATCAAAGAGAATGTTAAATAATCAAAAGAATGAAGAGAGGAGACATTAACATAATAATAAAAAAAAAAACTTTCACAACCTGAGATAAAGCCAATATGCTTACGTTGAAAGAATCTACCAAGGGCTGGATAGTATGAATTTAAAAGGACTGTAGCTCTAGATATATGTTGGTGATGCAGACACCAGCCAGCAGTGTCTGAGTCATTATGGATGAAATTAGACATTCACACAGACTATTGACTCTGGTGAAGGAAAAAGGACAGCATGGCTTTTCTCTCAAGGGGAGCAAAAGCCGCAGCCTCCACCATGACAGGCCCTTATTTTATTTCTGCTCACATTATATGATGGTCCTCACTCACTATGCACAGGTTTGCTATAGGGTTACCTTTTACAGACAACAAAGGAGCCAGTGCCACCAATCACATCACAGAAGAAGGATATTAGCAAATGAAAAGAGAAAAGTAGTTGAACTCCTTACACTGGTCCTTGCAAGGTTTAGCATGGATTTTAGGAAGTTACAATAAGTACTTGCTATCCCAATCCAGGATGAGGGAGTTTTCGTAAAAGCAAGACTCAAAGCAGCTTAGCTATATTGCAAACCTGATTTCCCATGAGAGAACATATCTGTGGGCATGGGCCCTGTGCATCTCCGAGTGGGAGCTGGGCCCATGCCATGGGGAAGGGTCTCCTACATGTTGGAGCAAAAATCAGAATATTGGGTATTGAAGATGAACTCCTAACCCTTTTCCAGTGGCTATTAACCAGTTTTGGTTTTTAAAAACATGCAAATTGGATTATTATCAGACTTCTTATTGGTAATGTCAGGTAGAAGAGAACAGTAAAGAAACACAATAACATTATGAATAATAATTTAAAAAACTATTGCCCAATTTCTAGAGGGCTATTAAATACTTTTGTTTCATATTTTATTTTAAAATTAACTATTCAAAGACATGCTTTATTGGTTTAACAAAGTTAAACTTAATAGTTGGCTTAGTTGGCTGGAGTATAATCCCATATACCAAAAGATTGTGGGTTCCAGCCCTGGCCAGGGCACCTGCCTGGGCTGCAGTTTTGATCGTCTGTCAGGGGTGTATTGGAGGCGACTGATGGATGTTCCTCTTTCTCCTTCTCTCTCTTCCTCTCTCACGAAAATCAATATAATCATATCCTTGAATGAGGATTAAAAAATATTTTGATTGAAAAAAGATACCAAAGCAAAAAGGAAAATGCCAAAGCAAAAAGGAAATATTCATTTAATTGCATAATTTTTAGAAACTGTCATGATAAAATACTCTATTAATATAATTAAAAGACAAATTATATACAAAAGGAAGATAGTTGTAATATTTATACCAGAAAACTGACTACGAATGTAACACTTTCATAGATTATCAAGTTGGATTAAAAATTGGAAATAATTTGACATAAATAAACATATTGTTTAATCCATTGCTCATCAAAATCATGGGAATGTCCATCACAGGGTATGGCCACCTGAAGTACAGAGTGGACACACTATGGAATACTAAGCAGGAATAAAAAACAAACGATAGACCTATATCTTCTGATGTAAAGAGCTTTAAGATTTTAAATAAAAAGCAACAAGGGGCAGAACAATGTCTACAGTATTTCACCACTAATATAAAATACACTAATACACATAAGCTCTATTTTCCATGGGCATTATAGAGTCATGTAAAACATTAAAAATAAATTCTGAAAGAGTACACAGAAAAATGATGTTAGTAATTATATATGGGGGAGTGTCTTAATTGAAATGTAGTAGTAATTAAAGGGAATATTTACTATATCTGTATTGTTTAAATATGGTAATAATTAAACATCTTTATAAATATTAATATTGCACACTTGAAAATTAAAATAAGATTGATTGGATTAAAAATAAAAAGCTAAAAGCTGAAAGTGAAATTTATGGGCTGTCATAAGGGGGGTCCAGTTTGCTTTAACTCTGGAGAAAAAAACAGTTTCTAATTCTTGTAACTAAAAATACAAGGCATTGATGTTTTAAAAAAAATAGATACTCTTTTAGGCCTTGGAAAAGAAGGATCTGTATGCACATGTTTAAAAAAGAAATTAGCTGTCACCACACTCACATATAATTCCAACTACCATTATTCTGAAGACATGCAGTTTTGCTGCATTATTCCTGACATTGGTTACTGTTACCACAGTCTTAAGGTGGTTCTGAGTAAAAGAAGGGTACAAACACTCTGAATCCCTCATGGGAAGTAGAGGCATATGAAAACTTGAATGCAGCCTCAGTATGCGGCATTATGTGTTAGGAATAAAATTTTCAATGTGAGCTTAAGTGCTTTAACATCGACAGGCCAATGCATTTATTGTCTAGGGTCATGTTTACACAGCATTTGATGCGGAGGTAAAATATCTTTGTCTTTGAGAGTAGAGACTTTGATTTTGAACAAAAGTATTTTCTAAAAGCCTGAATATGACCCATAAAATCTAATCATCTCACAAAAAAATTACAAGAATTAAATGAAGTATGGAGAACATAGCAGCAGAATAGGTGGAAGCTGCACTCACCTCTTCCTGGCCTCAAACTAGAGTTACAACTGAATTGTGAAAGAATCAATTAGAATAACCAATGGAAGAGATGCTGAACTGAAGTCTCATAGACAAGGACTTACAGAGGCCAGGTGGAGACTGGTAGGATATAGGGAGAGACAAGGAGGGCTGGTCCCGGAAAAGTGGCTGAGTATCTAGAGAGGTATCTGAGCAGCAGTTTCCCTCTGAGGAAAGTGGGCCTCGACCCAATGCTGAGCTCCCCGGCCGAGAGCAACAGAGCCAAGCAGAGGCACCCACATAGCACCTGGGGGCAGTGAAGATCAGCACAGATTCTCTCCACCAGGTAGAGAGGGAAGGCTGCTAGAGACTCAGGTGCCCTTTTGCAGGGCTGTTGCACAGGGTCTCCTTGGCAGCTACTTGCTCTTGGATCTCATGGGGGGAGTGTGGGTCAGAAACAAACTGGGTGATGTGAATTTGGGGGCAACCTGGTGAACCAGCCCCTGGGTTCATCCCTGGGCTGAGTTTATCTCCCACACCACCCATGGATGCTATCTTCCCTGGGGCAAACCCTCCAAACTGCATCAGCCTAGGGGGAATGCGTGGGCCCTACTCTCCCCACGTCCTGTTACCTAGCCTGAGCTCAGGCTCTGTAAAAGAGTTTGCTGTCTGAAACTGTGGTGTAGATTCTCTTGAAGGGATCCCGAGGAAGAACACAAGGAAAATCAGATATAGCTGTGTGGCTTGAGGCAGAGACCAGTGCCCTTCCCTCCTAATGTGGGTGAGGGGAGCCCAGCCCCAGTGGCTGCCTCCCAGTGGGATCGCCCCATCCCCCTCAGCAGTAGTGGTATAGCTGCCTGCCTGCCCCAATCCTCCAGGATAGACACGCTAGCCCCATCAGAAGAGAACTATTAGCTCCGCTCTTCTAACTCCTGGTAGCCCGACCAGCTGAGCTTGTGATACACAGTAGGGCCAGCCAGGATTCCCAGTGAAAAAGACTCTACAGAAGGTCTGGGTGCACTGTGGGAAAAACTGAGTTGTGTAGCTCTTGGGAAGGGCCATTTTTTCCTTCTGCATAATCAGACAAGCAGCAACATTACTGTGCTTAGCCCTCCCTTTACTTGTCCAAGCCCTGGTGGGTGTAGGCCTAGTGAACACTGCTGGCCTTGTCCTGATGAACCCCTGAGACCCAATCCCACCACAAAGGTCTGCAGGTTCACAGTAGGAGGCAGCTGGCCTTGGTATACTCTGATGCTACTGATGCTGAGTGGCCTCAAGTCCAGCACTGGTGCCAGGTTTGAATCTGCATCAGTCTAGTGAACACCACTCATCTCTACCTGGTGATCCACTGAGGGCCTCCCTCAAGTCCCACACTACTGCCAGAGAATCTTTCAGTAATTGAGTCTAACAGGCATATAACAAGTGAAGGCAGATCTCGGAAATCCTTGGGTTTTTTTGCTGACCTGCCCCTGGGGTTCGGGGTGGGGCTGGTGGAAACTGGGCCTTGGTGTGCAGACGGGCCCCTCCCCTGTACACCAAGGTCCAACAGCCACAAACCGTAGATTGCTGTGTAGCTCTACACAGATAGCACAAGACCCGTCAATGGCAGTGCCTGATATCCACTAGCACTGGATCCCCCCCCAAGGGGCCCCAGACCCAACATAACAAGGGATTCAGACTACATCAGAACACAACTCAATTAGCTCCACAAGTGGCACAAAGAAAGGGAGATTTCTGCAGACGGACACCAGACCCTGTTGGGGTGAATTCAGCCTTATGGGGCCAGTCATCTCACTGCAGTTCACACATTGGGCTCAGAGTCAGTTCTCATACCAGCAGAGGGGCAACTGTACCCATGGATGAGCCAAAAGCAATCAAGTCTCAAGCAGCAGGATTCACATAACCCCCATAGGGGACATTCCAGGAACACCTAGCTCAGGCTATTAGGGAAAAGTGCCTCTGCTTCACAAGATATCTGCTAGATAAGGCCACCATACTAAGACATAGAAGGGCCATCTAATACACTGCAACAATACACAAAGAGGAAGCCAAAATAGGGAGACAAAGAAACATGCCCCAAATATTGTAAAAACAGAGAAAATCCCCAGAAAAAGAACTAAATTAAATGGAGGCCAGCCAGCTACCAGATACACTTTAAAACAAGGGTTATAAGGATGATCAAAGAATTTAGTAGAACTTCAACAGCATGAGAAAGGAAATTAAAACCATAAAAAAGAGTCAGAAATGCCCTGGCTGGTATAGGTCAGTGGATTGAGTGTGGGCCTATGAACCTAAGAGTCATCGGTTCAATTCCTAGTCAGGGCACATGCCTGGTTTGTGGGCCAGGTCCCCAGTAGGGAATGTGTGAGAGGCAACTGCACATTGATGTTTCTCTCCCCCTCTTTCTCCTTCCTGCCCCCGCTCTCTAAAAATAAATAAATAAACTTTTTTTTAACAAGAGTCAGAAATGAAGACTACAATATCAGAAATGAGGAATACTCTAAGGAATCATTATCCATCATCAAGCTAGATGAAGCACAGAGACAAACTTAAACAGCAATTTGGAACAAAAAGTAGCAGAAAACATCCAATCAGGACAACAGAAAGAAAAAAAAACAATTAAAAATAATTTTAAAATAATTAAAAAAGAAACAAAAAGAGAAAAGAAAGAAAATGAGTGTAGTCCAAAGGACCTCTTGGACAATATGAAGAGTAACAATGTCCACATCAGCAGGTACCTGAAGGAGAAAGGAGAGACAAATGGATTCAGAACCTATTTAAAGAAATAATGGCTGTAAAATTTCCTAACCTGTTGAAGAAAAAAGATGCAAATGCCCAAGAATCCCACAGTCCCAAATGAAATGAACTCAAAGAGGCTTACACCAAAAGACAAGAAAGAATCTTATGAGCAGCAAGAGAAAGAGAGTTAGTCAGCTAAAAGTGATCTCCCATAAGACTGTCAACTAATTTCTCCACACAAACATTTCAGGCCAGAAAGAATTGGCATGAAATACCCAAAGTAGTGAAAGCAAGGCATACGACCAGAACTAATCTATCCAGCAAGTCTGTTATTCAAAAGATAAGATTAAACAAAGAGCTTTCCAGAGAAGAAAAAGCTAAAAGAGTTCATTGTGACCAAATTAGTATTAAAAGAAATGTTAAAGGGTCTTCTTTAAGAAGAGGAAAGAAAGAGAGAGAGAGAGAGAAATGGCAATAAATACATACCTATTAATGATCATCTTAAATATAAATGGGTTACATGCTCCAATCAAAAGACATATTGTAGTCCAGACCAATGTTGCTCAGTTGGTTGGGCATGGTTCCACAAAGCAAAAGGTCACTGGTCAGGGCCTATGCCTGGGTTGTGAGTTCAGTCCTCAATCAAGGTGCCTACAAGAAGGAACCAATAGATGTTTCTCTCCTCTCTTTCTCCCTTCCTTCTTCTCTCTCTTTAAAAATAACTAACCAACTAAATAAATAATCTTTAAAAAAGACACAGAGTAGCTGAATGGATAAGAAAACAAGACACACACACACACACACACACACACACACACACACACAGAGACCCACCTCAGACTGAAAGATACAGGCTGAAAGTAAAGGAATGGAAAAAGAACTATCATTCAAATGAAAATTTTAAAAAATGCTGGGGCAACCATATTTATATCAGACAAAATAGACTTTAAGACTGTAATGATACTAAAAGATAAAGAAGGAAAGGACAAAATGATAAAGGGCTCAATCCAACAAGAGGATGTAATCCTTATAAATATTTATACACCCAACAGAGGTGCAACTAAATACATAAAGCAAATTTTGGTAGACATCAAAGGAGAGATCAAAAGTAATACAGTCATAATAGAGGATTTTAACATATCACTGACATCAATAAATATATCTTCCAGACAGAAAATCAACAAGGAAAGAGTGGCCTTAAATGACACACTAGATCAGATGGATTTAATTGTTATCTCTAGAGCATTTCATTCCAAAGCAGCAGAATATACATTCTTTTCAAGTGCACATGGCACATTTTCTAGGATAAACAACAATGTTAGGACACAAAACAAGTCTCAGTAATTTTAAGGAGATTGAAATAATATGAAGCATTTTTTCCAACCACAATTATGTGAAACTAGAATCACAAGAAAAAACTGAAAAAGACACAAACATATGGAAGTTAAATAACATGCTACTAAACAATGAATAGATCAACAGTGAGATCAGGAAAGAAATCAGAAGTTACCTTGAGATAAATGAAAATGAACATACAACAACCCCAAATCTATGGGACTCAGTGAAAGCAATCCTAAGAGGGAAATTGGTAGCAATAAAAGCTCACCACAGAAAAAAGAAAAATCTCAAATAAAATATCTAACCTACACTTAAAGAGACTGGAAAAATGGCAGCAAGCAAAGCCCAAAGTAAGTAGAAGGAAGGACATAATAAATATAGAGCAGAAATAAATGACATAGACATCAAAAAATTAAAAAGAAAATTTAAAAAATTGATAAAACCAAGATCTCATTCTTTGAATAGATAAACAAGATTGACAAACCTTTAACCAGACTCATAAGAGTAAAAGAGAGATGACCCAAACGAATAAAATCAGAAATGAGAAAAGAATTGACACTATAGAAATACAAAGGATTATAAGAAAATATTACATAAAATCATATGCCAACAAATAGACAACCCAGACAAAATGGATTCATTTTTATAAATGTACAATCTCCAAAACCGAATCAGGAAGAATCAGAGAATCTGAATAGACAGATTATAACAGCTGAAATTGAAGCAGTAATAAGAAACTCCCAGAAAACAAAAGTACTAGAATGGATGGCTTCACAGTTGAATTTTAGCAAACATTCATAGAAGAATGTTAGTTACATCTCTTTTTCTCAAACTAAATTGCAAAAAAATTAAGAGGAAAGACTCCAAGCTCATTGTCAGGACAACATTATCCTAATTCCAAAACCAGATGGAGACACTACAAAGAAAGAAAATTATAAGCCAATATCCCTGATGAGCATACATACAAAAATACTCAACAAAATATTAGCACAGCAAATCCAGCAGTACATTAAGAAGATCATACACCATGACCCAGTGGGAGTTATCCCAGGGATGCAAAGTTGATATAGTATTCACAAAATAAAATAAAGAATAAAAATTGTATGAGCATATCAATAAATGCAGAAAAAGCATTGATAAAATCCAGCACTAATTTATGCTAAAAACTCTCAGCAAATAGCAAAGTGAGAGTAGAGGGAATGAAACTCAAAATAAGAAAGGTCATCATGAGAAACCCAAAGCTAACATTTTACTCAATGAGAAAAAGTAAAGTGATTCCCTTCAATAATCAGGGAGAAGATGGGGATATGCATTTTCACCACTTCTATCTAGCATAGTACTGGAAGTTTTGGCTGCAGCTATCAGACAAGATGTAAAAGGCATCCAAACTGGAATGGAAGAAGTAAAGCTTTCGTTATTTGTAGATAATGTGATACTGTACATAGAAAACCCTAAAGATTCAACCATAAAACTACTAGAACTAATGAATGTATTCAGTAAAGTAGCAGGATACAAGATTAACACTCAGTGATCAGTTGTATTTTTATACACTAATAATGAATGATCAGAAAGGGATTTAAGAAAATAATACCATTTATAACTGCACCCCCCAAATTAAAATACCTAGGACTAAATTTAACCAAGGATGTAAAAGACCTGTACTCAGAAAACTATGTCATTGAAGAAAAAATCAAAGAAGATAAAAACAAATGAAAGCATTTGCTGTGTTCATGAATAGGAAGAATTAAAATAGTTAAAATGACATAATACGCAAAGCTATCTATAGATTTAACACAATCATTGTCAAAATAACCAATTGCATATTTTGCAGAACTAGAACAAATAATCCAAATACTTATGTGGGACTACAAAAATCTCTGAGCTTCAGCAATATTGAGAAAAAAGAACAAATTTGGGGGTGTAATACTACTTGATATCAAACTATACTACAAGGCTATAGTAAGCAAAATGGCATTGTACTTCCATAAAGACACATATGTAGTTCAATGGAACAAAATAGAGATCCCGGAAATAAATCCGTGTATATATGGTCAAATAACATTTGACAAAAGATACAAGAATACACAATGGAGTAAAGACAATCTATTGGATAAATGATGTTGGGAAAATTGGAGAAATACGTGCAAAAAATGAAACTGGCTACCTCCTTAAACCTTATGCAAGAGTAAACTCAAAATGGATTAAGGACTTTGAAATGTAAAATTTAAAACCTTAAATATCATAAAAGAACAGGCAGTAAGATATCTGACAGTTCTCTGAGAAATATTTTGTCTGCTATATCTCCTTCATCAAGGACAACAGAAAAAAAATAAACAAATAGGATTATTTCAAACTAAAAAGGGTTTGCTCAGTAAAGGAAACCATCAAAAATGAAATAAAACAAAACAAAACAAAAGCCTACTAAATGGGAGAATATATTTAGCAATGATACATCTGATAAGGGGTTAATATCCAAAATTTGTAAAGAACTCATACTACTCAACATCAAAATTTAAAAAAATGCATAGAGGATCTGAATAGACACTTCTTCAATGAGGACATACAGATGGCCAATAGACACTAATCATCAGAGAAATGCAAATTAAAACTGTAAGGAGATACCATCTCCTGTCAGAATGGCTATCATCAATAAATTCACAAATGACAACTATGGGCCATGATGTGGAAAAAAGGAAACCCTCTGCACTGTTGGTGGGAATTCAGATTGGAGCTTCCACTATGGAAAATAGTGTGGAGTTTCATTAAAAGATTAAAAATTGAACTGTTTTATGACCCAGTGATTCCACTTCTGGAGATTTATCTGAAGAAACTCTAAGTAATAATTTGGCATCATATATGCACCCCTAAGTTCATTGCAACTTTATTTACAATAACCAAGCTATGGCAGCAACCTACATTCCCATCAATAGAGGAATAGATTTTAAAAAGTTATGTAATATATAATGGAATATTATTACTAAGCCATAAAAAATAATGGAATTTTACCATTCTCAACAGCATGGGTGGATCTAGAGGGTATTATACTCAGTGAAATAAGCCACTCAGAAAAAGACAAATAACATATGATTTCAGTTACATATGGAATCAAAAGAACAAAATAAATTAACAATCAAAACTGAAAAGACTCATAGCTACTAAGAGAGATTTGGTGATTGCCAGAGGGGATGGAGGTTGGGGCACTGGGTGAAAGAAGTGAAGAGATTAAGAAGTACAAATTGACAGTTACAAAATACTCATGTAAATTGCAGCATAAGGAATATGGTCAATAATATTGCACTAACTATGTATGGCACCAGTTGGGGTACTGGGGATATAGAGGGGAACACTATATAAAACATATGATTGTCTAACCACTAAGCTACACAAACCTAAACCAATAATAAATAAATAAATAAGTAAATAAGTAAATAAATAAATAAATAAAACAAATGAGAAGATAGATATGAATATGTATCTTAATATAAAGTATTTGAACATTCAGTCATTCACTAGTTCAACAAATATTTACAAAGTACCAGGGACTGGACTCTTGTTTCAAGAAAGAGGATTAAATCACAAAACTGTCCTTCTAGGAGTTACAATTTAATTATTAAGTCAGTTATGTACTCAGAATAGAATATAACACAATATATGTGTATGTCTGAAATATATTAAAAATGTGTAGTTGGCCTAATGGTGTCTATTTTTCTGAGTCTTCTTTGGATGGATGATTTATGAGCTAAGTCTTAAAGAAGAAGTAGGGTGAGAGAAAAGATGATATCATAAGCAGAGAGTTTTAATGTAGTGTCAGAATTTCCCTCTCTTTTCTACTTCCATGCCTTCTATGACACTGTGTCTCTGTTGGGAAAGGCCTTCCCTTCACTGTCACCTGAATCCCTACTTGACAGTCCCATAGAGTTACTCAGAGCCACTTCACATGGAAGCTCTTTATGATGACATCACAGAATTAGGATTTCCTCTCACCTCATCTCATTGCCCCTATTCACGGTTCATCCTTGATGTATGAACTGTGCATATATCATATTTTTAGGTGACCACCTCTTCAATAGCATGATCGTGTTAGTTATCTTCATATCACAAATCCTTGCCCAGTTCTTTACTCAAACTGGGGACTACATAATACTTGCTGGGTTAAGTTTTCCTCATTTAGTGACCTAAACTTAGTCCTGTGTGACAGTCAAAGGTGAGTTGAGGGAAGGATACCAGGTAAGAGAGGATTACTGTGGATGTACATGATTGTTGATTTTAGCAATTATGTAAAGAAGCAATGCCATATGTATTGAAAATAAAATTGAGCCTGGCTGCTGGTGTGGCTGTTCTGAGCATCATCCCATAAACCGAAAGTTCATGGGTTCAATTCCTGGTAAGGGCACACATACCTCAGTTTTGGGTTCTTTGCCCAGGCAGGATACAATCGATCAAGATCTCTCTCTCCCTCTCTCTTCCTCCCTCTCTCTTCCTCTCTCTCTCTCTTTCCTTTTTCTCTCTCTCCCTCCCTCTATCCCTCCCTCCTGCCCTTCTTCCTCTCTCTCTGGAGTCAGTGAATATATCCCCAGGTGATGATTTAATTTAAAAAGTTAAAACAAAGTAAGAAGCAGGTGTTTCTCTTCTCTGGCATATGCAGTATTTTCTGTTTAGTAAGGGTTAGAAGGGACAAGAAACAGAGTAATCTAAATGATTTCCAGTGGAAAATCGCTTGTTCATACTATCATGGGGGCCACGTCATGCCTTACCCAGGACCATTAACCATCCCATCAAGTGGTACTTAAGAGTCGTCCTGTTGCCATTCCCATTTAATCACTTTGGGATACACATTGAGTAGCCTTTACTGACATGATTATTTTTACCTATAAATGATGTAAAGTGGTGGGCTTAATAATCACTGAGTACTTCTTCATCTTATTATTGGGTAAGGTATATTTTCAGCAAATTATAATTCTTCAGAGTTAAGTAACTTTCTATATTTTCAGACATCTCAAATATGTAGTTAATATTTATAATATGTAGTTAATGTGTAGTTAATATTTATTCAGATGCCTCTAAATAATGAAGTTGTAATTGCTGGGGTCATATTTTTGGACTATGCAATTCAATATAATAATTTCCTGAATAAACAAAATGAGCAGAAAGACATCATATCTCTATTTAATTCAAAGACTACATCTTACTAGAATAGAAAATAATGCCCAAGAAATTGCTTACAAAATTTCACAAATCACTTAATGCCTGAAATAAATAAAGGGTATACTAGGTACAGAAGCATTGAAATTATTTTTACTTGTTAAAGAAAAATCTTCATAAATCTTTTAAACAACAAAGAAAAAACTTACAGCATTTTGTCTTCAAAGAAAACTTAGGAAAGTAGGCCTCGAATCAATTTATTTTTGAAAGTTGAGCTAAATGAATTCTATTCTAAACTTCACCTGTGCTGTGGGTGAAAAGGAAAAGCTGCTATTTGAAATGAGGTCAAGTTCGTAGCTGGCCCAAAGGCAACTGTTCTCAAGTATGTGAGAGTTTCATTCCTGCACCTGCAGTATGATAGTGCTGAGCTGCTGACTAGCCAGGCCAGCTGCCCTGTGTCAGATGCCAGATGCCTCCGCTCACCTTGTTACCACAGCGCATCTCAAAACAAGGCCAAGACAATGAAGGGAACACGCTGTCTATGTGATCTTGGTTCTCATCATTGTTTGCTCACCAGAGCAATGTACTATATTTAGGTTCTTGTGGTATGAAAAAGATGGTTCTAGAGCAAACAATGTAGCATAATTCCTGATCACATGACTTTGTAATGCCATCCCCATTTTAGCAACACTCAGGAATTCTTCAAAAGGGCATATGCTGACTTTGATGAATTATTTTTTGTGGATTCTCAGATCCAAATTTAGAAGACATTTAAACAAAAACAAAGTGTGCTTTATTCCTCAAATTACTATATAATGATAGAAATCTCAGATCCCCAGCCCTAGTTGAAGGTGTTTGCATTGTGAATAATCACAAAGTCAACTTGTCAGGGATGAATGACCTGTAGTGACCTCTGCCATACGAAAATGTACTCTGCCCTCTGATCCTGCCCTCTCTTTGCACCAGAGACACATTATAGTGGTTTACTTTTTAAATTTTTTATTAATTTTTGTTTTTTTTACAACTGAAATAATATTATATCAACTTCAGGTATAAAATTCAGTGATTAGATATTATATAATTTACTAGGTAATCCTGACAAAACTCACACCCACCTGACACCATACATAGTTATTAGAATAGTATTGACTACTTTATATCCCTGTGACTATTCTGTAACTACCAATCTGTATTTCTGAAATCCCTTCACCATTTTCACCTTGCCCCCCACTCCCTCCCATTTGGCAACCATCAAAACATTCTCTGTCTACAAGTCTGTTTCTGTTCTGCTTATGTCTGTATTTTGTTTTGGGTTTGCTTTTTTTTTTAAATTCAGTTGCTAGACATGTATTTATTGCCATTTTATTGTTTATATTTTTATCTTTTTCCTCTTCTTCTAGAACACCCTTTAACATTTCCTACTTTGTTGATTATCTTGCTCTCTCTTCTTCATTAATGTTTCTCCCTCTTTCTTCCAGAAATGAGGGCATCCAAGGGAGGGTTCCAGGTTCTATAATCTTTCTCTGCCTTCATGAAGAGTACTTTACTGATGATGTTAGTTAATAAAATTGTTTATTTTTTAAATATTTTATTTATTTATTTTTTAGAGAGAAGATGGGAAGGAGAAAGAGGGAGAGAAACATTGATGTGCAAGAGACACATTAATCGGTTGCCCCCTGCACGCCCCCTTCTGGGGATGCGGCCAACAACCCAGGCATGTGCCCTGACTGGTAATGGAACCAGCCACCTTTTGGTTCACAGATCAGCACTCAATCCACTGAGCCGCACCAGTCAGGGCAATAAAATTGTTTAAAACACCCAAACTCTTCCATCCCCCATGTCTATTGTTGTCAAGTAACAGTTTACTTGTATTTTTCTCTCCAGAAATTGTAGAAAATGTTTATTTGGTGCCATTACTCAGGCATCTGAAATTGGTTAAGTGGAGATTCTTCAGCATTGTTGTTGTCTCTGGCTTTTCTCATTCAATCCATGAGATGCTGGAGGGAGCTTCCTTTTCCGGTGACGCATGTTTCAAAATGAGGGCTTCCTCCCGGAATTGCCTTCTCTCAGCGTTTGCTCTGTGTTCAGCTGGGGCCGTTCTCCTTGGCCCTGATTGCTGCCTGGCTCTGCCTCACTAGCTACACTCCTGCAGTGGTGGTAATGACAGAGGAGGAGCAGAGAGGAGACAAAGAAGTGGAAGTGGCAGGGAAGGGAGTGGTACAAAGGGAGACTGTACAAACCTTCAGCTTGTGGTAGCAACACTGTTTCCAGTTTATACACTGAATAAAAACATCTTTCACTGGGTATAATTCTAGCTCTCAGAGAGTCTGACTACTTTGAATGCTCCTTGGAAAACTTTTTTTCCCTGTACATAAATTTCTGAGACTGTGACATTCTATGCAGCATTTTTAAGTATAACCTCTTTATCCTCACCTAGCAGCCAAGGATTTTATTGTAAGTCAGTTCATTACCTTACAGCTAGACCACACTGACACAGCATATGTTTATAATAATATTGTATAAGTGATAACAAAAAAAAATCATTTCTCCTCTCTGGCTAATACTAATGAAGTCCCACATTACACTGTGTTCACGGATTCAGAGAACTGCAGTTGATCTTTATACACTCTATTGAAATGAGCACAAGCAGAAAAAAAATGCTGTGGCTTGTTCTACACATCTGAAAGAAATCAGAAACACAATACTAACAGAGCTTAGTAGGCAGCAGTTGCTGGAGCAACAGCTAATGCCCTGCTTTGCCTCCCAGGGAGTCATATCACTGTATTATTTCACTCCTCATTTAATAAAAATAATGACATGTAAATTGTTCCAATTTATATCCTAGGTGATTATTTAGTAGCTCCATCTGAGACAAAAGATTTTAGAATCCTCTTTTGGTGTTTTTAGATGCACACATGGACATACATGTACACAACTCTGAGATAACTGCCAAAAATGAATGCGCAAAGTGCTTTTTTAAATAAAGCACAGAAGATTTAAAATATCTCTCTTCAATTTCAACGTACTTATCAATCCAGCTCTTGTTCTTTAAACAAAAGCTGGTTCATTCTGTAATGAACTGATACAAGGTCGATAAACAGGCTTTTTGGATTCCTTCCTTTTGGTATGTGAGAGATTATGAGGATCTTTTATAGAAGCCTTGAAAAATTAGATTTCTCCTTATTCATGCATTATCTCAAAAAAATTTATTTTTAAAAAATTTCAGATGATCAAATAAAATTTTAAATATACCCTAATTTATGTAGCTGCTGGAATATATAGGTCTTAGATCTTACCTCAGCAGAGCTTTGATTTATAATGGCCTTAGTGTTGGTTTAATACTCACAAGCTTTGACAAATATGGAAACGACAAAGCTCCTCAGGCATTTCGACACTAGAAACATGAGTTATTATTTGAGCAGGAAACGTATTCACGCAGCACTCTGCCGCTGCGGGGCTGTGATCAATCACTCACAGCTGGGTCAGAGTGTGGCGATTCTCCCACCGCTCCCCACGCTCCACGCTTGGGCACGGTTCCTCGCAGTCAGAACCGTCTTCTTTAAACAAGTGTGTATTGCTTTGGACTGATGCTGGTAAGCCTTTTTTCAAGGGGGAAAGGATACTGGTAAAGATTTTTCTTTAAAATCCAGATATGCCAGGTTAGGAAGCCTTTATAATTCCTGAAAAATAAATGAACAGGACCGGCACATAGTTCAAAAATGACAATATTTGCACATTTCTGTCAATGTGTGAAAACACTCGCAGACTGACTGGGGTCATGGTCTACAGTTGTAGGCAAGCTGCAGTACGATGTTGTTTAGCTCTCATGATTTGAGTGTGAAATGTGCTGCGTTGGAATCTGTGAATGTTATAGGCCTGTTATGACTAATTCTTATGACAACTCTGTAAGGTCTACTGTATTATCATCATTTCAGAGCTGAACAAATTGAGACAGGGAATTTGGCAAAGGGATGGATTTATGTAGCTAATAAGTGGAATCTTATAAATAAAGCACAATTTTTTTAGACCCAAAAGCCCTGCATTTTATGTACTAAAATTCTTCTCTTCCACAAATTTATTTCCATAAAAGTTTGCTGAGACCGTGTATATGCAAGACACTATATCAGAGAGTAAGAGTTACACAAGATCATCAGATATATCCCATGTATATACAGAAAAAACACTGTAAGAATACATTTAAAAATAATTTATTTAGGGCAAAAAAAGCAAAGAAAAAGTAAATAGTTTTTGAACAGCACATACATTCTAATTCTGAATTCACGGTCTGTTTCAGTGACAGTTTCATGTGAGCCCAATCTAAAAAGAAAGAGTTATTACTGTCGCTCACATAGGTGGAGAGGCCATTTTTGGCTACAGAATACTTGTGAGTTAATGCATGAAGGCAGTGGAACTGTGAGTATATAGAGAGAGGACCCATGCCTCAGTTTGGCCCAGTGAACAGTATGTAGTGAGAATAGGGACTAGGATAAAGAGATATAACCAGATTTACTAGGTCCAGAGAGGACTGTAATTAATCTTATGGATATTTAATGTGACTTAAAGATGTTTTGAAAATATTTTTTATCTTTAACCTAGGACATACTTTCATTGATTTTAGAGAGAAAAGAAGGTAGTGGGGGAGATGGAGAGAGAGAGAGGAAACATCAATGTGGAAGACACATGGATCAGTTGCTTCCCATACATGTTCTGACTGGGGATCGAACCCATAACCTAGGTATGTGCCCTGACCAGGGATCAAACCTGCAACCTTTTGGTGTATGGGACAATGCTCCAACCAACTGAGTCAGCAGGCCAGGGTCTGTTTTGAAAATATTTCAATGGTCACAATCTTGGTCTGTGATCTTCAGCTCCCAGAGTCTCCATCACACCCTCTTATATGACATTGAGCTTCACTTGGCCACAGTGTACCCTGACTGGGACCTGACAATGACCTTGAAGACTCTGAACATTATTCTGTAAAGTGATTGTGGAGGACATAGAAGTAACATGATCTCAATTGCTTTGACATAGATAATTCAAGTAACAGGATAGAAGATATGTAGGGCTACTAAATACATTAACATTAAGGAGGCTAATTAGTAGGCTAGTATAATAATATAGATTTCTTTTTTAAAATTAAAAAGTCATGAACTAGATTAGTGGTACCAGGAGTGTAAAATATAATACTAATTCCAGAACTCAGCAGAGTAGAGTGAACAGGACTTTCTGTTGTATATTAAGAGAATGAGCAAAATAAATGAAAATCATTGAGAAAACCCCCAAAGGGGCAAATGGCTGCTTACATATAGACACCATAAACTACTTTTGATTTATAAATGAAGATATCTCTGATGGACAGCTGGGATTCCACCAATGCCTCCTGATTTTTGAAATCAAATGGAATGTGTTCATTAACATAATGAATTGTTTGGTGTAGCCTAGGACTTTAAAATAGCCATCTTAAAAGAAATAAGAGTTTCTGCCCCTTGGAGTCAGGCTGGCAATTTTTATATTTAGAGTAAACTGCTCTTTGTATTATATAAGTTCTTTAATGTATCAGTTATGTACATATACATATAAATGGCAAAATGCAGCCATTTATTGGCAATTTTCATTCAAATTCTGACTCAGGCATAACACAAATTCAGTCACTTCAGACTGAGATGTGCAGAATGTGCTGCACTTTGTGTAGGAATCCAAGTTTTTACAGAATAAATGAACATTAATACTTCCTCACTGGCTCTGGTCTCAGCAATTAATCTTGACAGAGGATATTAATCAGTATTAATTTTGTGCTTTTTATCGAACTACCACTGTGTTGATAAAATCTGAATAAGGAAAATTTCCTAAGTTATTCATGAACTCAATTTATTGCCTTCTTTTAAAAGTGCATCACTTGGGTTGCTTCCAGTGTTGGCTATTATAAATAACATTGTACTGACAGAGGGATGCATACATTTTTTTGAATTAGTGTTTTTGGGTTTCTTCAGATATATTCTCAGAAGTGGAATTGTTGGATCATAAGACAGTTGCAGTTTTAATTTTTTGAGAAAACTCTACTATTTTCCACAATGACTGTATAAATCTGTATCCCCAACAGTGCCCTAGGGTTCCCTTCTCTCCACGTCCTCGCCAACACTTGTTTGTTGACTTATTGACTACAGTCATTCTGACAGGTGTGAGGTGGTGTATTGTTGTGGTTTTACTTTGCATTTCTCTGATGATTAGTGACATCGGACATATTTTCACATGTCTATTGGGCATCAATATATCCTCTTTGGAGAAGTGTCTATTCAGGTCTTTTGTGCATTTTTTAATGAGATTTTTTTTTTTTGTGTTCAGTTGTGTCCATCAATACATGACTGGGTTAAAAAAAACCAACAACTTTAACACATATATACAGTGGAATATTACTTGGTCATAAATAAGAACAAAATGTTAGCATTGGCAACTTCATGGATAGACATAGAGGATATTATGCTAAGTGAAATAAGTCAGTCAGAGAAAAATAAATATCATATTATTTCACTTGTGCATGAAATCTAAAGAACACCATAAATAAACAAAACATAAACACACTCATAGATACATAGAACAGATTTATGGTTGCAAGAGGGAAGGTGTGTTAGGGAACTGGGTGACAAAGTTGAAGGGATTAAGAAGTATAGAATGGTAGTTACAGAATAGTCATGAGGATGTAAAGTACAGCATAGGAAATACAGTTAATAATATTTCAATAATTATGGATGGTTTCAGTTGGGTACTGGAAAGAAATATCAGGGGGAACACATTATAAAGCATATGATCATATCACCAATGTGCTGCACATCTGAAACTTATAAAAAGAACATTGATTGTAAACTGTTTTTGAAAAATATAAAAAATAATTTAAAAATTAATTAAAAAAAGTATGTAGAAATGCTATTTTAAAAATAACTAGTTGTGGAAACAAATGAAAAAAGTCCAGGTACACATCATATGATGCTAAGTCATTTTTGTCCTATTTTTCTTTTGCTTTTAATCAATTTTAATTTTTCAATTACAGCTGATGTACAATATTATACTAGTTTCAGGTATACAACGCAGGATTAGACATTTATATAGAACTTCTGAAGTGATCACCCTAATAAATCTAGTATCCATCAGACACTATACATAGTTATTACAATTTTATTGCCTATCTTCCTTATGCTGTAATTTATATTCATATGCTTTTGTAATTACCAATTTGTACTTCTTAATCCCTTCACTTTTTCACCCATCCCCTCAATCCTCTTCAGCTCTGGTAACTGTACAAAATGTTCTTTGTATCTATAAGTCCGTTACTCTTCTGCTTGTTCATTTGTCTTGTTTTTTAGTTTCCACATATAAGTGAATGTACAAGGTGTTTGTATTTCTCTATTCGATCAGCACAATACCCTCTAGGTCCTTTCATGTTATTGATGATGGCAAGATTTCATTCTTTTTTATGGCTCCATCACATTCCATTGTATGGAGTGGGCAAAAGTAGTTTACAGTTGTGACTACATGAAACAGAGTTTATTCTTATATTATCATTTATTAATAATTGTATTATTAATATAATCATAAACCTACTTTTTCCCACTCCTGTATATATGAACCATTTTTTATCCATTCATCTATCTTTTTATTAAGGTTATTGGGTTGACATTGATTAATAGGGTCATACAGATTTCAAGTGTGTTTCTATGATATGATATGTACCGTATTTTTTGGACCATAAGATGCACCTAGGTTCTAGAGGAGAAAAATAGGAAAAAAAATTTGAAGCAAAAAATGTGGTAAAATATTTAATAACATAAATAACATAATATTTCACCAGTGTAAATGTAAAAAACAGAACTCAACAGCAGCATTAACAACCATTATTCCTCCCAAATTTGGGGGGGGGAGTGCATCTTATAGTCTGAAAAATATAGTATGTTGCCTTGTGTGCCCACCATCCAAAGTTAAATTATCTTCCATCACTGTATGTTTGGCTGCTTTACCTTCACTATCCCCCAACTCCCTTTTCTCTGTCAACCACCATACTGTTATCGGTGTCTATGAGTTTTAGTTTTTTATCTCACATATGAGTGAAATTGTATGGTTCTTACCTTTTCTTGATTGACTTATTTCACTTAGCATATTTTTAAGGTCCACCTATGTTGCCAAAATCAGCTGTTTTTCATCTTTTCCTTTGTCTGAGTAGTATTCTAGTGTATACGTATACTACATCTCCTTTATCCAATCATCTATCAAAGGACATTTTAATTGTTGCCCTGGCTTGGCCACCATGAATAATGCTGCAATGAACATAGGGGTACACAGATCATGTTTTCAAGTTTCCGGAGAGATACCCAGAAGAGAGATTGCTGGTTCATATAGTAACTTTATTCTTAATTTTTTAAGGAAATTCATACTGTTTTCTATAGTGGTTATACTGGTTTACATTCCCATCAGCAGTGAGTGAGGATTCCTTTTTCTTCACAATCTCTCTGATACTTGTTACTACTGTCTTGTTGATAATAGCTGTTCTAATAGTATCTCATTGTGGGTTTTGATTTGCATTTCCCAATAGCTAGTGAAGGTGAACATCTTTTCATATATCTGTTGACCATTTCTTCATTCCTCTACTGATAGACACTTAGCTTGATTACACATTGGCTATTGTAAATAATGCTTCAATGAACATATGAGTGATATATATATATAGCCATTTTACTATTCATATTTTTAATCTTTTTTTCTTCTTTTTTTAAAAGAATACCCTCTAATATTTCTTGTAGTACTGGCTTGGAGGTGATGAACTCCTTTAGCTTTTTCTTTCCTGGGAAGTTCTTTATCTGTCCTTAGAGTCTAAACAAGAGGTACTGTACTCTGCTTAGAGATAACTTTGCAGAGTAGAGTAATCTCGGCTGTAGGTACTTGCTTTTCATCACTTTGAATATTTCATGAAAGTCCCTTCTGGCCTACAAAGTCTGTTGAGAAATTACCTGACTGTCTCACGGGAGCTCCCTTGTAGGTAACAAACTGCTTTCCACTTATTGGTTTTAAGATTCTCTTTGTCTTTAACCTTTCACATTTGAATTATGATGTGCCTGGATGCAGGCTCCTCAGTTCATGTTGTTTGGGACCCTGCACTTTCAGGATTAGTATGTCTATTCCTTTTGTGAGGCTAGAGAAGTTTTCAGCCATTACTTTTTTCAAATAAGTCTTCCATTCCTTGCTTTCTCTTTTCTCTTTCTGCACCTCCATGATGCTAACGTTGGCACACTTGAAATTATCTCAGAGGCTCCTTAAATTATCTTTATTTGTTTGGGTTCATTTTTGTAGTTTTGTTGTTTATAAAACAGCATTTTCTGTTTCCTTATCTCCCACATTATTAGCTTGACCCTCTGCTTTATACACTCTACTGTTGATTCCCTGTAATGTATTCTTCATTTTAGTGAGTATATCTTTCATTTATGACTGGCTATTTTTTATATATTTTAGCCCCATTTTTATGTGCTCTATGTCTTTGTTGATGTTCTCAACTGTGATCATTGACTATCCATGTGACCAGTGTTTTGAGCTCTGCATCTGGTAGACTGCTTTTCTAGATTTTGTTGAGGTATTTTTCTAGAATTTTGTTCTGTTCCTTCATTAGGGACATGTTTCTTTGGCTCCTCTTCTGGCAGCCTCCATGTTTTCCTTTCTACATATTAGGTAGAGCTGCTCTGTCTCTTGGTATTGGTAGAGTGGCTTTATGTAGTAAATGTCATGTGGGGCCCAGCCCCACAGTCTCCCTAGTCACCTGAGCTGGGCTCTTCAGGTACGCCTCCATGTGGGCTGTGTGTACCCTTCTGTTGTAGTTGAGCCTTGATTGCTGTTGGCACATCATTGAGAGGGATTTAACTCCATGTTCTTTGTCTGCAGAGAGGCAGTGACAACCCCAAAGGATCTGTATAGGGGCCACCCCATGGAGCAAGACCAGCTTCAGCAGGGCTCTGGTGCCTGCTTAGTCCCCACACTGAGCGTGCCAGTTGTGGAGGTAGTTAGGTGATACTTCATTACAGTCTAAATCTGTCTACTGGAGACTCTCAGGAGGTGCAGGTCTAGGTCAGCTGTTTCCTATTCTCTGCCCAGGGCCACCCAACCTGAAATGCAGGGTGATTTGCAGATGGCTACTACTTGTGCTGAAGTGAAGGTGCCTGGGAGAAGACATACTGCTGATCTAGGTTGGCTGCTGCGGTTACTGGTGGGCCTGGGGCCACTTAGGAAGAGGTACATTGCTTGCTGAGGCCATATGTTGATTTTTTAAACATTTGTAAAACTTTGAGAGATTTTAGGAAAGTCTGAAGCATAAACAAGGATAGAAGCTTGTTTGGAAAAGCCACTGAAAGCAGTTTGGGTGGGCCTGCAAACTGAGTGAGGCAGTGTCTCAGGGAATCACCAGGGCTAGGGAACAGTATTAGCCAAGTTAATGGAGACAGATATGATGCCTGACTGCCTGCTCTGTGGGGGAAGGGCTCAGCAAAGGAGCAATGACCTGGACCAGAGTTTCTGTCTGGGAGAAGGCTGTGCATTCAGCCCTTGTCCTGAAGCCTAACACTGTAGTTCCTCCTCTTATCTTCCTGGTGGCTTTTATCCTGCTGCCCCAGCCAGCACTGGAGCTCAGAGCAAGTGAGTTTGAGTAGGTCTATGTGAGGGCGTCTTAGTAGGAATGCTTGGGATTCTAGAAGATTCTATCTCCCTTGGCCTTAATCCCCACTTATTTTTATAGCCAGGAGTTGTGGGGACTCTTTTCTTGGCACTGAAACCCTGGGCTGGGGCATCTGGTATGGGTCTGGGACCCCTTGCTCCTCCAGGAAGACCTCTGCAGCTGAGGCATTGCTCCCAATTTTTATCTACCGCACTTGGGCTTGGGACCAAGTGTTTCCTCATCTCAACCTCTTCCATCCTCGATGTGGCTTTTTCTTTACATCCTTAGTTATAATTCAGGTAGATTTCAGGCTGTTTTGAATAATTTGTGTATCTTAGAAGTATTAAGAACTTTCCTAAGTCAAATTCATTCAAAATGCATTTCAAGCACTGCTTTTTCTTAATTAAAATTAATTCATAAATAAAATATATTGAGTGTTGTATGAAAGGAGAGAAGGTTAGCACTCCCCTTGACAAGGATGGAAGAGGCCCTTGGGCCTAACAACACGCATACGGTTAAGGCATTGCCACCTACTTCGTGGCATCTAACCACTGTTTTTAGACAAAAGAAGTCTAAAAGAATACACCTCTACCAAGCCAGCTCTGCAAGAGATACTAAAGGGCCTGCTTTAAG